>SDVV010037497.1:0-10831 GCA_016164225.1 Gammarus roeselii
AAAAGGAGAAACTCTAAGATTGGACCGTTTCCCATGTGTCTTTAGGAAGGTATAGACAATATGTAATTAACCTGTGTCCCTATGTCCCCCCTTCCTTTGTGTGTTGGGGTCCTGTTTCATTACACGTGGGTGTGCATAGTTACTATTTGTGGTTCATGGCTCACGCCCTATATTTAGGGTATATATATAAATCTATCCATCTATTGTAAGCAGCGGCTTATTTAGGCCTACGTGCCTGTGTTTTTATTCTATGTGTGTCACTTATTCTCACTGTGTTTTCGCTACAGTTCGCTAATTTCGGTGCATTTTATAGTATATCGGGTAATACTCCTATGACGGGGTGCACATCCTAAATAAGGCTGTCATATGTTCGGGTGGAGGGTCAGTCTCCGGGCTTCTTTATATTTAACAAAGTAAAGCTATGTTATAGACGTTCATCATTTGTTTCAATTTCCCCACATAGAATAGCAGCATTGTATGGAACGCAGCGATAATATTATAGATTTACACAATTATCATATCCTGACCCACCCTCAGTGAGTAACGGGTGAGTGTCATTTAGGTAAACGCCTTAGACCTCATACTGGGTCGGGCGAACTCACAAGCCGTCGGTCAGTAATAGAATAGTGGTTGGCAATAATTGCCTTTTAGATTTTTTTTGCAAGGGCGGCTACACATCTGGTGCCCCTATGTGAGGATTGATATATTTCACAAGTCACGAGTAAATCAGAGTGTGACTCTCGGTTTCACTGTTTTTTTTTTCATTTATTTTCCATACAACGCTGTGTCTATGTGTGGGTTTAACTATTTTTATCAGTGGTCAGTCAGAACTCTCTCTCTCTCTCGTTCCATGCAAATGGAGATAAAATTATTTGGTTGAGGGACTGTGGCTGTAAAGTGAGGGCTTGGCAACGAGTGACTGCAGGACGTGAGATTTTTTAAATAAACTATTAAAACTCAGATGAGATCGTAAATCGCTTTTACGAGAGAGAGATGTGTGTCCACTAAGACAAATAAACTGAAATCAGGTAAAGCTGCACTGACGCTAGATTTATTTTTAAGGTGAACACCTTAGTGGGACAAACGCCGCAGCAGGGCTCGACAGTTTTCGCTGGTAGCGCTTTGCTTTGCCGCCTGCTTGATGCGTTTTTCTTTCAGCAAAAGGACATTAAAGTGAAGTACTATGTATATAGGGAAATATTAAAGTGGGATAGTGTCATTAAAAATTTATCAAATATGTGGCAAACATAAAATATTAATAGTAGTGTATAAATGGTTCACGACGTTTGAGTGAGTCATCATTCGACGAGTTGGTACGTGACAGCCCGACGCAACTCAGGGATCGTACCAGAAAGTCTGGTAGGGTTAGAAGTAGCCAACGTGGTGAACTGGTGACTCGTTTCCGACGGGTGAGTGCGGCAGAAGATTGGCAGAGTGAGTTATTGAAACGAGCAGACGCGATGGCAGTTCCCGCCCCACCTCAAATCAACATTATACAATGGGACAAAATCACCCGATTCACGGGACGACGAAGGGAAAGCGACCACACAGCATGGTACGCAGGGCCCTCCATGGAATGCTACATTTTGTGTAGCAAATGGGATTACGGAGTCGGCAAAAATCAACGAGCAGTTCCGGTTGAACTTGGATCCCTCAGTGGGGGATGCAAGGGATACACTGCTAAAGTTCGATACTTTGGCCGAACTCCTTGAGGTCCCAAAAGATAATTATGAAGCGTTAGAGAATGAGTTCCTGAAGACGTATAAAACGTTAACTCAACTATCCTTACGAGCAGCCGCACAAGAACTGTTGTAACGTAATCCCTGTGAATGAAGCCACAGCACGAAATCATGCCCGCTTGTCGCAGCGGACCAGCGCTCAGGGAAGAAAGTTCTCGTTGACGCGCTTTGCGTACTTTTAATGGCGCCACGTTTGACTGAGTCTGTATATAATAAGACGATGCGTGACGCTACTGCAGCGACTACGACAATAACCTTGACGGAAAATGTGTTAGACAAAGTAGGTGCGATGCCGGGACGAACAAATGCGTACGAAAATAAACAGGTAGTATTCAGGACTTTTAGCATCCAAGAAGTTCTGAGACAAACATTAAATGACTCTACGGATGAGATGACTGGAGAGACGACGGATGTTATGGGAATAAATGCAATCCTGCAAGGCCCAGGGAATTACCTGCAGGACAGGCCGGGCCGAGATAACGTAGTTTACAACCCAATACGCCGTGGTTTTCCCACACGGTATGGGGGAGAGGTGGTGGTGCTCATCACCCGAGAGGTATGACACGCGGTCGAGGATACCCTCGACGAGGGTTGGGAGGAAGGCCCTCCTATGTAAATATGGTTGGTGGAGATACAGCTAGTCAAAACATGGGGAACCCGTGTGTGGAGATGGTCCCGTATGAGGGAGAGCCAGAAAAAGGCTATGAAGCAAATCAGGTGGGATATTTGAAAAAAAGTGCGTAAAATGTAAGGGCACAGGGCATACTCGAGACGACTGCCGAAACGTCCCAAATCAACACGTGGAGTGTTACAGCTGCGGCAGGTTGGGGCATTTTGCGATGAGATGTCCCGATAAAAACAAATTACCAGTGGAAAGTCCGAGACAAGCCCCTTTACAGGGAGGTCCGGCACGAGGGAGGCCCAGCTAACCTCAAATCTCCCTGATGTCTCTGTTAGTTCAATGGACTCTAATTGCCTCTCCAAATTGGGAGAGCAACATTCAGCGTATGCTTCGTCACTTGGTAGGTTGTCGGTTAAGCCTCTGAATGATCCTGAGAACCCTTTGTCAGTAGCAGGGCTCGACAGCCCCAGGGATTAGAGTGAGACTGTGACTGGGGAGTGGTGTGGACGGTGTTGTGTGTTACAACAACAAGGTGGTCACGCTTTGGAGAGTAAAATTCACCGGTTGTTGGTGGTAAATGAGCAAGCTGCTTACAGCTCCTCAAATTCGGAAAAGGATATCCGGATTCCAATGGTCACCATGGTAGTGAATGGCCGACGTGTGCGTGGGTTGTTAGATACGGGAGCCGGTAAGACAATCATTAAGGCTGGAGTGCTTGAGGATTTGTCTAGGTCTTTGACCCCTTGGGGTGCCCGACTGACTGACTTTAACGGACAGGTCATACCCGTGTTGGGTACACGAAAAATTGATATTGCAATAAAACCAAATGTGGGTAACACCAAGGCGAGTGGTTCGTCCAATCCAGCCCCTCAAGCGAAGAACCAAGTATATTTCACCCATCAGGTGGTCGTAATTGATAAGTGCCATGCAGCTCCTTATGAGCTATTGATTGGCACAGACCTGTTGGACAAACATAAGGCGAAAATTGATTTTTCTAACAGACTCTTAACAATTGAAATTAACCACAAAACATACAACATCCCCATTAGCGACTTGAACCAAACCCCGCTAACATACAACGCGAACACCATAGCAGAACACCCGAAATTGCTTCGCATTAATTCTACATCTACCCCCATAACTCCGACCAAACTCAAGACAGAGCTTGTTGTGCACGCCGCGGATACTTTTAAGATTGGACCACTCGGACAGCGAATCGTTCGTGTCCACACAAAAATTCCCGATGGCGAGTACACAGTTCATCGCGGTTCCGCGGACTCTGGTCTGTTGGTGTCCGAGGCTCTGATAAAGATTAATGAAGGATCAGTACTACTATTACTGCTCAATGCCTCTCCTATGGACTTGAAAGAACTGAAAGGAACACGACTGGCCGCATTGATTCCGTTGAGAGATTTGGAATATTACTCTACCGGATGGACTCTGGGAGCGTGCATCGAGAACACCAATGTGGTGCATCAAAGTGCGGACGAACCATCGGTGGTCAAGCCACTCAAATTAAGAGGACTGCCACACATAATGGAAGACGAAGTGGATACCCCCTCTGATCCACCACTTCGCGGGAAGCTCATCCGACTCCTGAATAAATATCGCGACGTTGTCGCAAAACCGGGAGAACCACTAGGAAAGACCAGTGTTACGGAGTGCAAGACTCCCACTGATCCGGAAGCAGGGATCGTAAACCAACGACAGTATCCACTACCACATTCACAACTAGCCGAGTTGGACGGCTTGGTTGATGATATGCTGGATCGGGGAGTTATCGTTCCCTCAGACAGTGCCTGGAATTCCCCGATGATTATTGTCAGGAAGAATGATGGAACGCCACGCTGTTGCGTTGATTTCCGTCAATTAAATCGATTATCCGTCGCGGGTTCGCGACACCCACTACCGAGGATACCAGAATTGCTGCAGTCCTTGTCGAACGCCGAGTTTTTCTCATCCATCGACCTTGAAAGTGCCTTCTGGCAACTGCCGGTGGCTGAGAAGGACCAAGAAAGAACCGCGTTCACTACACGGAAGGGGCATTACCATTTTCAGGTAATGCCGTTTGGCCTGAAATACGCTCCTCAACTTTTTTCAAAATGTATCGCCCTAGTGCTCGGAGAAGCTCTGGGCATTCACGCTCTGGCGTATCTAGACGACATCATCATAGCGTCACTAACTATCGACGTTCACATCCATCGAGAAAGTGCTACAAAAATTGCGCGCGGCATCCCTGCGAGCAAAACTAAGCAAATGCGAATTCCTCAGGAGAGAGATTAAATTCCTGGGACACCTAGTAAGCCCCGAAGGAATTCAGATGCACCCGGACCACCTAGACGCCATCAGGATTTATCCAACTCCCACGAACGCAGACCAAGTCAGGTCATTCCTCGGGCTGCTGAGTTACTTCAGGAGTTTCGTGTCAGAGCTCTCACGTATTGCAGACCCGTTAAACAAATTGTTGAAAAAGGGTCAGCCGTTTGCATGGAAGGCCGAACAACAGGAATCCATGCAAGTATCAACAGAATGTTTGATGAAGGCACCGGTGCTCAGTTTCCTAAATTTTTCCGTGCCATTTTACATATCTACCGATGCATCAAACGTTGGACTGGGAGCCGTGTTGTTGCAACCCGACTCCAGTAGTAAATTACACCCGATCTCGTACGCTTCAAGATCTCTGTCAGAGACAGAACGTCGTTATTCCACGACCAAGAGAGAAGCACTGGCAGTCTTATGGGCCCTCAAGACATTTCGTTACCTGGTATACGGCTACGAAATTACTATCTACACCGATCATCGTCCACTGTCGTTCCTATTCAGGAAATGTTTGGCCGAAGGTGCGCTGGGCAGATGGGCGGTATTGACACAAGAGTACAGTCCAAAGGTGGTGTATGTGAAAGGCAAGTTGTATAACCTAGCCGATGCATTGTCCCACACCCCTTACAGTCTCCCCGCATTGGAGGAGGGTGGCGAGGATCTGAAGGAGGTAGCCGATAAGGAAGATTACGACGAAATGCCGTCGCACATTGCGAATGTTCAGGAGAGCAAGACTCTTCCAAAGACTCTAAAGGAACGAGTCCCTGCATTGGCCTGGACGGTAGAAGAACTGATTAAAGAACAGAGAAAGGACCCAATGTTAGCCACATACATTTCACATTTAACTACGGGAACACCTATCACAACTCACACAGGCTCTCCGAAAGATCTGGAGAGCTACATGTTGAGTAGCAATATTCTGCACCGACGTATCACTGTGCAGAGATGCGGCGAAGAGGTCACATATTGGACAGTGGTCGTACCACAAACATTAATCTAAAGAGCTGTACTGTTATGCCACGATTCGGTTGAATTCGGACACCTCGGGGTAGACAGAACTCTAATCAAACTCCGGACTCATTTTTACTTTCAAAACATGGTCACTCTGGCCACAGAAATAGTTAAGTGTTGCGCGGAGTGTCAGAGGTACAATCATTTGCCTGCTCAGAGCACTCCCGTCCGAACTTACCTATTGCCACCGAGTCCGTGGGCAGAGGTTGGAATGGACATCATGGGACCACTCCCAATCACTAGTTCTGGTAATAGGTACATTCTTACATATGTTGATTTTCTCACACGATACTTAGTGACAGTACCGATCCCTGACCGATCATCTGAAACCGTCGCGCGTGCCCTCAGAGAACAGTTGTTCGCGCACTACGGCGCCCCGTCCCGACTTATATCCGATAATGCATTGGAGTTCGTGAGTGAGGTGATGAGGCACCTGTGCGAACATTTCCACGTTAAAAAGGTGAACATTACCCCGTATCGAACGGCTGCAAACGGGACCGTGGAAAACCGAAATTTTTCAATCGCGAAATTGTTGCGTATTTATTGCGGAGAGTTCTCGCCAGAATGGGACTCGTTTCTTCCCGAAGTCATGATCGCCATCAATACAGCGTTTAATAATACCATTGGAGATAATCCTCATTATGTTCTGTTCGGTTACGACCGGAAACACGTAGCTTTGTGGGACGGTCCAGAACCGTTTGAGCCTCTGTATAACTACGAAGGTTCAGGTATTCGCGAGAGACAGGCCAAAATAGCTCATGCGTTCGTCAGAGACCGCATGTACAACGAACTGGTAAAATACCAACAGAAACACAACGTGCGTGCAAAAGATCGCGGAAAGCTGGTTCTGAACCAGAGAGTCTACGCCAAGTATCATCCCAAGCCAACCGATTATCCAAAGCTGTCACCCAGATGGGAAGGACCATTCGTGGTCACAAAAATACATTCACCATACAATTACACTTTACAACATGTTATTTCGAATAAAATTCGCAAAGTGAGCTTAGATGATATTTTGCCATGCTACCCCCCCTTAGTAAAAGGGCCTTGTCGAGGCTACGGGGGAGGCGGGTATGAGGGGTTGGATGAATTAGCCGTAGGAGTTGACAGCGAGGAGGAGGGGACACCTGTTCCCAAATCTCTTGCAGCTCAGGACACCTCTGTAGGTGTAGATGTGCCCGTAGTGGAAGCCATGGATAGGCCTCCAGTCGCACGTGAACCGATTGTTACTCGTTCACGACGAATTCCAGACGACGAACACGTTTCTCTCCGTTAAGGAAACCTGGACGGCCGTCTTGTAAATAGATATAATTACTATAGCCCATATCTGTTAGAATAATAATTTTTAATTTTTCCTATATCATTTTTTTTTCTGTTTAAGTTAGAATTTAAGACAACATTTTTTTTTGTAGGCGAAATGTTGGCCGTACAACTCATACCTCTGCTGCTTCTGGCGCTGCTTCCTTTCGCTTCGCCCGACGCGCCAAGCCGGGTAAGTACCGAGCACGCCGACGATGAAGCTCATGTGCCGGGAAATGGAGTGATCGCCTCGGCCGGCGGTACCGTGACATTCGTGCAAGGGCAGCTGGTCGTGCGACTGGAGTATCACACAAAGTCCTTCGTCGCACGGTCAGCAGCTGAGCTGTTCGAGAGGGCCGTACAATTGGTCGACGCGTTGGGATTGGTGTCGATGACCCAAGCCCATCAGGCGGCGGTTCTTGATGCAATCCAGGCAGTGTCATACCATTTCCGGGTGTTGTTGACACGCGCGGGCCAAGAGGTATTGCGCCTCCTAAACACTCTTTCGCTACGTGCGCTAGCGAGAATGGAGGAGAAAGTTGGGCCGTGCTAGGGCGGAAATGGCAAACGCAACGAAAGGAGAATCAAGGCCGACGTCTATGTCAAGTAGTGTAACCACAGAGGGGGAAGAGACTAGAAGTGTTGTTAGGGGGAGGCGGGGGTTGCTGAATATCGGCGGTGATCTGTTGAAATCTGTGCTGGAAGTGGCAACGGAAAAAGACATTGAAGATTAGAAGGAGAAATTCGCAGATGCGAACCAGGGTGTGATAACTTTCATCCAAAAGATTAACGTAAACTTTCATCATGTCCAAGCCACTCTTACCACACTTGTTGATCAGGCCACGGCGGCACAGACCGTACTCGAGAGTTTTCCCCACTTACTAAATGAATTAGACTTATATGTAACCGTCATCAACGGCTTCGTAAACCTTCGGTAGGGGATTCAGTATCTTCTCCTAGTGTCTATGGACGCCGAGGAGAAGGCTGCCCTTATGAGGTTGGGAGTAGTGCCAGAAATTTTGGGATATGAGCAGTTACGAGCACTGATAAATGAAGTGATAACTTTATTTAGAGACGCCTACTCCTTCCCGTACGCTTTTTCCGAGGGGAACTTTACAAACGTATTGTCGATGCTTGAGTTAAAACCAATGATGAAGGAGGAGACCAATGCTCTAATCCTACCCCTTGTTGCCAAGCAGGCGATGTCCGTGGTCACGCTGGAAACGTTTCCAGTGGAAGACTCGGACACAAATCAAACTTACTTGATTAGCAACTTAGCCAAAAACGTGGCTATAACGAACGACAGGAAGACGTTTGTAGAGAACCTTGATCTGGGGAGGAGTCCGTTGAGGGAGGACCAATATATATGTTCACCCACAATACAGCTGAGTGTAGAGGCAAATCCTTCTTGTTCAGTAGAGAGAGTGTTGAATGCCTCACAACTTCATTGTGAGATGGAACGCGCAAACCTGACCAGGGTGATAACTCGACGAAAGGGAAGAAATTACTCCTTATTCATACCCCGACCAGAATGGGCAAGGCTGGACTGTCATGATCAGGGGAGGGCCCCAGAGTACTTAGAATTAAAAGGGGCGTATGTGTTACACGCCCCCTGTTCATTAACAGCACCCTCTTTCTGTGTGTCCACGGTACGACATGTTTGCACCTCGGTCGACAAGAGATTAGTCCCGATTCCCATTCCCCGCACCCGGTTGCCAACTTCGGGGCCGACGCCAATACTAGACAACATCCTGAGGGAACTCTCAAATGTAAAGTCCGCCCTAAATAATACGGCTGATGTAGTCAACGTGCTGACCGTGGTCCACACTGAACACCACAAATACAACATCGGAGGGGTGACCCTCCTGGCGATGCTCTTGATGTTGACAGTTTTTTGCTCTGTGACATGTAAATGCCGTAGGCGGTGCAGGCGGTCTGACGAGATTCGGACACAAAGTTGCCATGCCCCCTGCAAAACACCAAGATGTGTCCCTGCCCCATCCCCTCCGCCTAACCGAATTTCTTTTTTCCATTTAAAAAATGCTGTGTCTTACAAGCCTCCCATGTCCACTTTGATCCCGATGGGACTTCTATCCACAGATGATTGTCGGGACCAAGTGGACGTGGTAGGACGAGTTGCTCCGGAGACAGATGAGAGACCCGGACGGGACGACCCCGCCGATAGGCCTCAAACCTCTACCCGACCTCATGTCACGCCCCTCGGCGACCGCGAGGTCGAACATGACAGCATCCACTCCGGCACGAACAGCCACACTCAGATTAGGGTGGTGATGGCACCATGTAACACCATCTGATCCATCTTCAGTATTTGCTTGCTTCGGCCTGGCCACAACAACCATCTCGAGTCCAGGTCCGAGGGGGAGGTGTAGATGGATCCTGATCGCCAGATATAGATTGAAAGACACGGGGTGACCCCAGAAAGCCTCGTTCGATCTTAGAAACCGCTGAGGTGGTGACCATTGTTTAAGAAACCGCTGAGGTGGTGACCATTGTTAAGAAACCGCTGATTGTTTAGAACAAGCGGCGACTTGTTGGTCGGGCAGGCTGGCGCCTCTGTCGAGTAACTGCAGACTCAGGGCTTCGAAAGGGGAAAAACAAGACGGGATGGTCATCATGGGGGGTGAGCTGCAGAGATGGTAAGGGTACGATGAGAGTTTGTGAAGCCTGGTCGCCGTGTAAACGGTAGGATGTTGACCCTAAGCCTATTTGTTACGTATATAAGGTTAATAGCCTAGTGCGACTGCGACGTTGGTTAGAGGAGTGCCACCGGCCTGTTCCCGGGCGAGGGGTGGGCGATGACGTCACGATTATGGACTATATAAGACAGAGTCACCAAGTAGCCGGGCTTTTTTGACATCTCTGCTAGAGAAATGTGAATACCTAGTTCGTAGCGTCCGCAGTCGAATCCGTAGCCGAGCCCTCCGTTGCCAAGTTCCTCACCAAAATCATAGTTTACTAGCAAATTGTAGTTAGAGATCCTGAGTCTACAACGAGTGACAATTCTCCAAGTGCATAGACCAATCATAGTTTACTAGCAAATTGTAGTTAGAGATCCTGAGTCTACAACGAGTGACAATTCTCCAAGTGCAAAGACCAATCATAGTTTACTAGCAAATTGTAGTTAGAGATCCTGAGTCTACAACGAGTGACAATTCTCCAAGTGCAAAGACCAATCATAGTTTACTAGCAAATTGTAGTTAGAGATCCTGAGTCTACAACGAGTGACAATTCTCCAAGTGCAAAGACCAATCATAGTTTACTAGCAAATTGTAGTTAGAGATCCTGAGTCTACAACGAGTGACAATTCTCCAAGTGCAAAGACCAATCATAGTTTACTAGCAAATTGTAGTTAGAGATCCTGAGTCTACAACGAGTGACAATTCTCCAAGTGCAAAGACCAATCATAGTTTACTAGCAAATTGTAGTTAGAGATCCTGAGTCTACAACGAGTGACAATTCTCCAAGTGTAAAGACCAATTATAGTTTACTAGCAAATTGTAGTTAGAGATCCTGAGTCTACAACGAGTGACAATTCTCCAAGTGCAAAGATCATCATAGTTCGCTAGCAATGAACATGGACCATTGAGTCTACAGACAGTTCTAGTGTCTTCGGGTTCCGAACTAGTTAGTCGACGAGCTCCGGAAAGCCTTCGGCAGACTCCAAACGTGCCTCGTCGGGCGCAAGAGAGTTTTCCTTCATCGTCCACGAGGACCCAGAGCCGAAGTTTCCTTCATCGTCCACGAGGACCCAGAGCCGGAGTTTCCTTCATCGTCCACGAGGACCCAGAACCAAGGGTCCCTGACTCCCGGTGAGCGTTAC
>SDVV010037498.1:0-10831 GCA_016164225.1 Gammarus roeselii
CTGTGCTGGCCTCCCCCGGCTCTGCTGCTCCCCACTTGATGTGGACCTGCTGGAGGGGGCTGCAAAGGTAAGAGATCAAAGGTAAGAGACCTCATCAGCATGGGTTTTGGAAAGGCTGTAGCACTGAGGACCAATGCTGTTGACTTATGATGTTGGGAGGTGGATTGATGAGGGATATATTGTTGATGTTGTGATGCTGGACTTCTCAAAGGCATTTGATATTGTGAGTCATACTGTGCTCCTGTCCAAATTGGAATCCTTGGGCGTTTGTAATTTTTTGCTAGCCTGTATCTCTGCGTGCCTCTCTGGTAGAGTGATGAGCGTTTGTGTGAATAACAGCAAGAAGCCCAGTTGCTGTGACGAGTGGTGTGCCCCAGGGTTCTGTCCTTGGGCCGCTGCTGCTCCTGATTTATATTAATCTCATCTATTGTGGCCTTTCATGCAAGATCAAAATATTTGCTAATGACTACAAGTTGTCTTGAGATGCTTGCACAGAGACACTTAGTCTGCCGCTGGAGGTGTCCAGTCACTGCAAAGTGGGTTGGATACAGTTGACTCAGTTGCACAGTTCTGGAACCTTGGACTGAATCCCCATAAGTGTGTTGTGCTGCACTTTTATAGAGGTTGTATTGATTTTAATGCTTAGGTTCCAGCTAATTAGTACATCCTGCAGGGCAGAGCATTGAAGTTTGCCCCTACACACAAAAACTTGGGTGTCAGTGTAGATACCAGTCATATTTGTGTGGAAGCTGCAAAGGCTGGTGGGTTGGTCAACTGTTTCTTGAGATCAACTGTTTGCAGATCACGGGAATTTATGCTGTCCCTATATGTTTCACGTACTTGTCCCCTTATTGAGTATGCATCCTGCATTTGGAACATTGGATATTGTGACGGTGGGACTGCAGGGTGCTGGAGTCTGTCGAGGGGAAATGGACTAAAGACATGATTGAACTTTCTTTCATGAACTTGGTGGTTATTTGAGGAGCCTGAATTTGTTTTCCGTTGAGGGTCAGCTTCTTAGGGCAGGCCTGATCAAATATTGGAATATTTTACATGGTAAATCAGAGGATTTGCTAACTAAGTTTTCTTTGGCTCTAGGAGTTGGTACTGTAGGTAATGTGCTGAAGCTGGTGTTTCCTTCTTGCTCTTCTGATGTTTGCAGTAAGTCCTTCAGTGTGAGATGTGTTGGTGTGTGGAATGGCTTGCCTGCTGACATGGTGCAGTTGACAGAAATCATTTGCTATAAGCAAGCTCTTGCTGATCTGATGTTCAATTTTTTTTTAGATTTTGACTAGGTTGATGAAGTGTAATTCATTAGTAGGGATGTGTTTGTGTGTAAGCATGTATGTATTTTTTTGTAGTGTATGTATATATGTATGGTATGTTTTATTTTGTGACCAGCCAACAGAGCTGCTGTATGATTAGTTGCCTGAAGAATGAATTTCCTTTTTTATTCCCGCTCCATCATTTTGCCCGGCTTTTGCAGTCTGGCGTGCTGTGGCATTTGGGCCTACTGCCATGCTCTGCACTCTGGCCTTGCTGGAGTGTGGGGTGGTTTTGTGGCAACCAAAGGGAGAAACTAGATGTCAGAGAAGTTCACTCCTAGGTCTTGATTCGTCACCTCACGGTAGAAAGATCGGTCATTAGGAAAAATTTGTTTTGTATTTTGAAATTAGCAGTGGTATCATTTGTTGCATCATTTACTTCCAGATAGTATAAAGAATTACATCTAAGAAGCTATGTGACAATTAAGAATAATTTAAGATGCTTATTACCAAAATATGTGTGGGCAGTCACCCCCAATATTGTTGTGTAGTAGTAGCAGTTGTGTAGTAGTAGCTATATGTTAACAAAATATAATTTTTGTTCATAATTCTTCTTGTGCAACCAACTACAATATATCCCTATTGCCGCCAAATTTGGCCACAGTAAATCAAAAACTCAAGCCACAGTATCAAAATTGGCATAACTTAAATTTCTCCCAACCAAAATTTCCAGGCACCTGATGATCATGAATCCCTTTCTGCAATTTTCCTCAAATTCTGTGTAGCTATATGGATTTTTTTATCAGTTGCTGATACATACCAATAAAAACTTGCTCTTTCATGTTCTGTAGTCAAAATAGGACATTTATGATGTTTTGATGCTCTGAAGGGGAGTGCAGGAGTTACCCCACTAGATGCAAAGGCAAAAGTATTGGTGTAGTTGGAGAACTGGGTATTGTCTTGCCTCTAGTTGCCACTAGCCTACCAAGCATACTTTGTCATACAACTTGATTGCTTCTAATTGGGTATTACTCATTTCTTCTATCTGTGATGAAATTGAAAGTTTACAAGTAAACTGGCATGTGACATTGTCAAGACATTTTGCTACTTGGATAAACAACATTGTTAGGTTGTATGGTTTTTTGGGTGTTGCCTGCTGGTAATGCACTTTCTATTCCAGAAGAATGTCTTGCCCTCTCTGATACATGCTGCAGCTGTTCACCTGTAGCTATCTTGCATTTTGTGTTCATGACCTGACAATTACAAGAAACATTAAAATTTCTAAGGTCAACACACTGTAAAAAAAGGCTTAGCTCAGTTGCAAAGTGGATACCATATATAAAAGTTGAAGAATTTTTTCAGTTCAAAAATCTTGCAACTTTCAGTTCAAAGCTGCTTATAACTGTCATACTCTTAGTTTGAAAACATTTATATATTCAGCTATTGTATTTCTTTGTCTCTAGGCTCGCCAGCTGTCCACCTCCAGTGCTTCTCAACAGCTGGTTAAGGTATGATATTCAGTCATGTAATAATTTTAATTGGTCTTTGGAGCTGCTTTTGTGTCACTAGTTTTTGGAAATGCCATTAGCTTATAGCAAGTTACAGTTTGCGAGTGTTTGACATGCATATTTTAGGTCATTAGGTAGCTTCTTGTTATAGTTAAGTTTCAGTATTTGTCTAGATCAATAATCAGTGTTGGGATGGACTTTTTGGTCTCCACGATAAATGCTACAGAGGTGAACTAGGTTGGTAATTTAATAATATTTGCCGATGACAAATGATTGAAAGAAGGCCATTGTAATGGTGATGAAACAATTTTCTATCAATTGTAGTCATGATGGAACTATTGTTTACTCCAATTGTAGTGATAATGGAATGGTTAGTTATTAATTGAAATGGTGGTTGAATAAATATCAACTTACTACAGCAAATGTTGCTAGAAATAATGTTCACTATTTAAATGGCGTTTGCATGATTGGTCTCATAAATTGATGGTGTTCGAATGATTTTTCTGTAATTGTAATTATTATTCACCAGAGACACAGCTAAGGGTTAAAGGGGGCAGTTTCCTCCCTGAGGTCCAAACTATATATGAATAATTTGGAAAGGCCCATTTTATGAAGTTGGAACTACCCCCCGTCCCACCTTTGTATCTCACCTTTACAGCCCCTGCCATCAGGGCATGCAGGCATTAGAGGTAAGACACCTCAGCGCGCCATCAATCAAAAAGAACCGCATGGCATAAGCACTGCAGCAAGACGCTAATCAGAATGCGCTTATTAGGTTAAAAGAGAACAAAACAATGAAGACAGTCAACAACTGCACACAACTGTTGGCAACACAAAAAAAGTCACAAGATCACATCAAATTGGGTCTAGCAAAACTTCTACAACACAGCCCACAATTCCTCCGCCAAGGCCTTCATGAAGCTGCAGAAGGGAATCACACTGCACTACATCAGCGGGCGGCCGGTTCCAAATCTGCACACAGCAAGGATAAAAGAATCTGCGTTTATAGTCCCTCTGACAGCAAGGAACCACCAGCTTGAAAGCTTGCCCACGTGTGCCAATATCCCGAGCTGTCTCAAACAGAGCAGACAAACCTGAATCAACAGAACAACAAAAAAATCTTCCAACACGTCTCAAGATCTGAACGCAACAACCTCCCTCTCACAGAAAAAACTGCATCTCTTTGAGCCATTCACCTTAGTCCACTCCACCCAGCACATCAATTTCCCTGGTCCACCTTCTCTGCATAGACTCCAATCTCAGATGCCCCAAATATCCCACATTCCTCCCACATGAGCAGTATTCCAAGATGGGTCTTTAATGAGTAATAAACAAAGAAACCATGAAAACAGAACTCCTATTGACAGTAGAGGTGAGCAGACTCGTCACTAGAGTGGAAGACTTTCTTACAACACCTCACATAGAGATGGAAACCCAGCCTCGAGTCAACAAGCACTCCCAAGTCCCTGAAGGAATTGACAAGCTCAAGTACCACACCATTCAAATGATAAGCAATTCTATCCTCAATCTGCTCCAATTCAAGACGCCCCCTGTAAAAAAAACATAAAGACACTTGTCAATGTTGAACGTGAGATTCCATGACAAGGACACAGACTGCACCAAATCCAGATCCCTCTGCAAGGAAGACACACCTAGGCAAACTGCTTGTACATGACAGGGAAACTTTAATAAAGTTTGAAGTCATCAGCAAAGGCCTTCCACTCATAAGCCACGCCTGCTGCAACATGATTGACATATAGCAGAAGCAAGAGCAAACCCAGCACAGAACCCTGGGGCACACCACTTGTCAATTCCCAGAAGTCACTGACAACTCCCCCACAAAAACACATTTGCATCCCTATCAGAAAATCCAATCCAACAGTCCACCCTGAATACCCACACATCTCAGTTTGTCCAACAAAACCGAGTGACTGACAACATCCAATGCTTTAGAGAAATCCAGAAAGACCACATCAACAACTATTCCTTCATCTACTGGATCAGCAACTTCGCCATAAGTAAGCAAAAGTTGGTCTTCGGTGCTACTTCCCACCAGAATTTTTCCAAAAAGACACCACCTGGGACACAATAACTTGTTCCAGCACCATACAGCAGACAGAAGACTCACAGGTCGATAATTGGGAGGGTTACGTCATGAACCAGACTTGAATATAGGAACAACAAGAGATTCCTCCCAGGCCTCCAATAAAACTCACAGCGCTATTGACTTTGCAAAATCAGAGACAAGGGCAATGACAGCTGCCAAGAACATGACTTCAAAACACCAGGGTGAATGCTATCAGATCCAGGGGCAGAAGAGGAGTCAAAACCACCCAGAATCTGGGAACCTAACAGTCTAGTCACATAATCCCACAAAATTTTCCTGGAAAAAAATCATTTTTGGGAAGGGCCGGCACGACCAGCATCCACAAAAACGGACAGAAAGAGAGGATAAACAGCTGACTCATGTCTCTGACCAGCAACAACCTCACCAGATGGAAGCTTCAGAGGACCAACAGAAGGACAGCCCTTCTTTCTTCCTCTGATATAGGAGTGAAACATCTTGGGAGTAACTGAGAAGTTGTCTGCTAATTTCTGCTTGTGCAGACTGGCTGTGGCGTGAAACATTTCTGTACTCAAAATTAAGCACACTAAATCTCTGCGAGGACGCCAACACCTCCCCATGCTGCCTACCAAGCTCTCCCCTCAAAAGCTCATACTGCACCCAAGCTCTAGATCTAGTGGTCATCAGCTCCATAGGAGGGCCCCGCAACCAGATTGGTCGTGAAGCAGTTTTGAGTGGAAACTAACCTGTCTACAAGTGAATGGACAATTGACTGTAACACTATAATTCTCCTCCACAGTGCCATACAGAAACTCATAATGCCAGTCAACACCCTCTAAATCCTCTCATGCTCCTGTAATCACCATGAGACCACATAACTGATTTCAAACCAGGATCTCCTGCAACATCATTCATCTGAAAGATGTACTCCACAAAGATGGGAGAAGGGCATTGTGGCACCCTGGACGAAGAGGCAAAACCGCCACAGAAGGTGCACGATCCTCCTCCGTTTTCAACACCAGATAAAGAACGCTACCCGAATCAACAAAAGTTCCTTCCCTCACCCACTGAGTGAGTTCAAGAAGAATTAAACAAACGAGAAACTTAGAATTGACAGGAGGGATGTAACTATTAAAAATGTCTGCAGACCAATCCAAAGAAAGCAAGTTAAAATCAACAAGAACAACAACCTCTCTGCCAACGCAAAACTCCAGCAGGAATTCAATCAGTTTAGCATTCTTCTCAAGTAAGTAGGAGGGTGGGTGGTAATCCACCACAACCAAATCATCATAATCAACAAGGAAAATTGCAGCAACATTGAGTTAAGCATCTCAATTGGCACAAACTTCAAATTGTTTGCAACATACAAACGAACTTCATGCTTATTCACTTCCCCCACCACATCCCCCCTCATCAGCTGAAACTGACAAATCAACAAAGGACAAGGACACCAAAGAAGCCAACCATGACTAGCACACGCCCACCAACTGCAAATCCCACCGCTGCACCATATGACCAACAAAAGGGACCTTATTCATTAGAAAATTCAAATTGACACCGCACGACCTCAGAATGGAGAAATTAATCTGCTAACACTGACTGGCAAGTTTAAAGCACCACCTCCGCGGCCACCCGGGATGCCATAGATACCAGTCAGAGCTCCACGACAACCACCACCAGAGTCACGGCCGCCCTCAGCACCACCACCACGGCTCCTAACCCCACCACGGCCGCACCGCGTCCGCCAGCACCTCCGCGTCCGTCAGCACCATCGCGGCTGCCAGCACCACCGCGGCTGCCAGCACCACCGCGGCCGCCAGCACCACCGCAGCCGCCAGCACCACCGCAGCGCCAGCACCACCGCAGCCGCCAGCACCTCCCCCGCCTCCAGTTCCCCCGCAACCACCAACACCGCCCCGGTTATCAGCATCGCCCCGGTTATCAGCATCGCCCCGGTTATCAGCATCGCCCCGGTTATCAGCATCGCCGCGATTACCAGCACCGCCACGCCCACCGCTTCCGACACCACGAACTTCCACCGCGGTCGCCCCAGCGCGACCGCCACCGCCTCGATAATCACCAGCCTGTGCACAACCCGAGGAATCCCCGGAAACGACAACAGGCCCACCCCAACCAGCGCCAGGATCAGCTCCCCATCCCGCAGTAGCCGCCAAGAATTCACTTCTCTCCTCTCCGTCGCTCTCTGATGCAAAGACTCCTAAAACCATCCAAGCTCTTCAGCCTAGGGGCCTGTGAGAGCAGGTTGTGCCTGGAATCATCATTGGTCACCTTTGCTCTGAACAGACCTGTAGTGCCTGCCGATCTTTACCAAGTCTGTCAGAACAACATCAACACATAAGACACGGCACACTTCATGGAACTTTGCTTCCACCAACTTAATGATCTCACACACAAAACCTCTCAGCATAACTGAGCACTTCCTTTCCTCCCTCTCATCCAGCTCCCTCACCTCCTCAAAGACATCTCTTCTAAACATCCCAACTCCAGAGGAACCATCTGTGGCACGGCCTCCCAGACGACCAGTCTGTTTACTTTCCTGAGCAGACTCACAACTGCCTCCACTCCTCACACCCGCCATCACACCTATAACCTGCCCCGCCAATGCTTTGACTGCCACCAGCAATTGAGCTTCCAAAGATGGTTGACTGTTTCCGAATTATCTCCGCAGCCTGGACAGCGACAACAGATATACCTTAGAGCACCAGACGTATCTGATAGAACAGCATCAATCAATCTCCCCTTAATACCCAAACACATGTTTTTTGAGCGAAAACCCCTCCAACAAATGCCACAAAAAACAAGCTGACCACTCAGCCTGGTTTGGCAAAAGCCACACGCCATACCAGCGCCTGCTACAGCAGCCCAGCTGCCTGCAAGACTACTGGCACGCCCAGCACTCCGTCCCCCGCAACCCCGCACACTCACGTCGGCAGAGCCACCAGGCACCGCATCCGACTGCAAAGGCAAGGACAGCAGATCCACAGCAGGCGCAGGCGGGGACGACGTCAAGCAGCATTGCTCAGAAGCACCTGCGTCCCCAGGGGTCGACTGCAGTGAAAAAGTCGCACCACATCAAGAATTGCTTCCCCCCCCCTCCCTCCAGACCTGCCCTTCTCTGCACCTGCTAGGCCGAAATTTTTCCTCTGCTGAACTCCTCCAGTGCCTGAATCACAGACTCGACTGAGCTGGTGCTGGAAGTATAACCATCCCCACATGGTTCTGTTACCACCAAACCGTCACCGGAACCCACACTCCCAGCATCTGTCTCCTCAATGCGACCAGAATCGAGCTCCACCCACTCCTCCCGACTCCTCCCCCATCCCACGTAGTGAACCTTAAATTTTCCTGCACGGAGGTCAACGAGCTTGACATTGTACATCTTTCCATCTTTTCTATCACTACACCTCAACAAGTCTCCCTTCATGAAAACCCTTTCCCCCCCAACCACTGCACATCCTGATCCAAGTATTGCACTCCGCACAGTAAGTATATATATATATATATCTAGTTATGTTCAACTGATTTTCAAATTTAATTTATTTTTCACAAAACTTCTCATCAAAAACTTTCAGCACAATAAAATAGAATTTAGCTCAACTAAAGAAGTTTCGGCTTAAAAAAATGGATAAAATAAAAGCAGAAGTAGGAGCTTAGCACAGGGCGTACACAGAACTTAGAATCAGTCCTGCCCCACTTCAGGTCTCTCTCACTCCACCTCACCTCCTTGTCAGTGAAACGTTTCTTACTATTGTCAGTAAAACGTTGTGACTGTGTCCAAACATGGGGCCAATTCAGTAGCTGTTCAGCACAGGGCGTATACAAACGTTTACTTATTGAAAATCTGCGCTTAATAATCAGTATGTGGACAAATGCGAATTCCTGGCTAAGGAGAAATTCTCTCTATCCTCATGTTTTTGAAAGGATGGAAGATTGTTTGCCAATTGTTATGATAGAATGATTGTTCACTAAATATAATTGTGTTGAACTGAGTATTTTATTATTGTTACGGGTAATGAAAAAAATTACCAATTATTATGACTGGATCAACGTTGACCTCATCTAATGAGGATGTAATGAATATTCTCGAAATTATTTAGCAGTTCAATGTTGTCACTATCCCCAGGCGCCGGTGCAGCTGTTCACACTCGAGGGGCGCTATGCCACTGCCCTCTACTCTGCCGCTTCCAAACAGAAGGCCATTCCACAGGTGGAGAAGGACCTGAAGGAGTTCAATGTGAGTATAGACTATGCTCTAGCGTAACTCAGCTGAGGAGGATGGGAGATGGCCCTGGTCTCCTGCATGTTGTTTGCTTGGTCTTTAATTATTTTGATTTCTCATTCAATACTATCTAGTTGAAACAGTTCACAGATCCTCCAAAAAGTATTCTTCTATCCCTTACTGCAA
This sequence comes from Gammarus roeselii, assembly GCA_016164225.1. Taxonomy (NCBI): domain Eukaryota; kingdom Metazoa; phylum Arthropoda; class Malacostraca; order Amphipoda; family Gammaridae; genus Gammarus; species Gammarus roeselii. The sequence continues at coordinate 9,265 of SDVV010037498.1, forward strand.
ATGCTTTATCCTGGTTCTAGAACTAGTCATTGCTGGATAATGAAATGTGGATTGATACGAATCAGTTACATACCTTTTCATTGAATGATCCGTGGCTCAAACATGTAACATACTAGCTAAGTTTTCATTTTGAGTGCATAGATGTTTACAAGTGTTTACAAGTGAAGGAAGACAACAACAGGCCTATTGGCCCAAACTAGGTTGCCTTTTGGTAGCAAGAGTGTTAGTTCTGGAGTAGAACGTCTAACAAACTAGGTTGCCTTTTGGTAGTAAGAGGATTAGTTTTGAAGTAGAACGTCTAAGAGAGCTTCATGTGCCATTTCTAATTTCTTCATAACAACAGGAAATGGAACGGTTTAGCTATTTATCGGCGATTTATGTAGAACTTATCAAGCCGTAACTTGAACGTTTCGATTGTATTGCTGTTTACAACCTCTGCTGGAAGTTTGTTCCATTCTTTTGACAACTCTATACGTGAAGAAATTGCGCGTGATGTCGAGTGAGCATTATTCTAACATGCTGTCCACTGTGTAGCTAGGATCACTGTTTACATACTGTTGTTTTTTCAGCGCATGAAGATGTGCATCATATACCATTCAGAAGTGCACCCTGATTCCAAAAAAGTGTAGGTCTGTCCATTGTAATGCTCTGACAACAATTGGAACTTATGGCATGCAATACTTCAGTTAAAAGCTCTTGAGTAGGTGCTACAAGAATACTTACTGAAATGCGGTTCCCGTCCCTCCTTTTGTTGAATCTTTCCCTCATAGCTATGGTTTGAAAGCCATCATAGCATTCAACGCATCATTGGAAAGATACTGTAGCTAAAGTAGATAATACAATGCAATGATTTTTTCAAATGTTAGAATATTGAAAGTTGTAAAAGGCTTTTTTTTTAATCCATAAATTGTAAAAATATTTTTGAACTCTTACAAATATGTTGCTAGCTACCTAGTTCACATGACTTGCAATACATCATTTGAATACATCATCCAGCGGAATATACCATTTGAATGCTATTGTGGAGCAGCTATTATGAATAATAAAATAATTTGAATATAAATTCCTGAAAAATCACCCTGGAATATACAATGTATATATACTGATACAGATACTAGGACGCATTTCCCAGAAAGGCGGGTGGTCAACAGCAAGGCGCACCTCATACGCTCACACTCACACAACTTAGCCCTTTTGTGTGAGTGTGAGTCATAATAGCCGCCCCCTCTCCCCCCCAGTCACGACCATCTCGACATCAGGATGCCAAGGGCGGGAAAGCACATCAAAGCAGCGTCAAATTGACCATTCACAATAATTTTCCACTCACGCCTGATCATTGCACCCTCTCTCGCTACTTCCACATTCATGTCTCTCCTTCCTAACGCCAGTTTCACACCATCCATCCACCCAAACTTTGGTCTACCTCTAAGCCTGCAACCACTCGCCTCCGCATTCATCACCCCTTTTCACCAATCTCCCTTCGTCCATCCTTTCCATGTGCCCGAACCATCTCAGAACAGGCGAATCCACTCTGTACTCCAACTTCTTCACCATCCCTGTTCTGATT
>SDVV010037499.1:0-10831 GCA_016164225.1 Gammarus roeselii
ATATATAGCTCCTCTCTGAGCTCACGCAAAGGTCTAGATCTGCCGATCTCAGCTTCTGAAGTGCACGGCTGGTTTGGTTCTTAATATTCAGCGTGGAAAAGGCACGTAATGAGGAAAAGGCACGTAATGTTCTCAGCCTTGTGCGCAATTGTGCAATCTGGAATTGGGGTGATTCCTGCTGTTGTTATGTTACAAGTTTCCGGGTTGCAATAATTGGGTAAATCAAGGTAGGAATGATCAAACATTGGTTTTATAAAAGTCTATTTGTAACAAGTAACAAGACAAAGCTACTCTATCAACAGAGCTTTGAATATAGATCTGCAATAACAGACACAAAGTAACAAAAGTGTAAATGAGTATCAAGTGTAGAACCAGCGTTGGGTAGAGTAGAAGGCCTACGCCCGCAGGCTTCAGCTACTGGAGTGTGTCTGCCCAATGGCTGTTGCCGATGGCAAGTGTCTGTCTGCCCTCTGCCCTCTATCGTTCGAGGCTGCCCTGAATAATAAGTGGGAGGGCCATGTTCATGAGCATGAATGGGATCCTCCAATCAGGGAATAATTCACATTTTTGGACCAGCTGAAGAGGCGGGCTTCTAATACCCAGACCTCATTGGTACTCTACAATTGAGTCTTTTAACAGATTTTGTTGGCTCCTCCCATCTATTGTTTACCATATATGATACCCCTGAGCTAAACAGTGTAATGGGATGTAGTTGTCCCCTATTGCTGACACGGAGTTTTTCTAGGTGCGCAAATGGCCCTCAACTTGTCAATGTCTTCTACGTTACACGATCTGCAAGGGGGAACCCCAGTTTCTCTAAACAAATTGAAGGGGAATGGAAGATATGCAAGGCAAGGGATTATTCGTGTAACTTAAGCTAGGAGTTAACAGGCCTAAGGCCTACACTGTTTCTAGGACACACACACTACGCACCTCTCGATGGTAATGTTTGGTTAGCCTAGTTTATAAATATGTGCCAGAGGAGGCCAATCATAACACTGTCAACAACCTTTGGGTACTCTCTGCACCATTTTTTTTGGCACCATAATTTTAGAGATGTCACATTTTGACCATGGCATTTGAAAAATAAAATCTCAGTATGTAGCGTGGACCGGGGTGACCCAGCATTTTCGGCATACTTTGAAATAACTCAAAAAGTATGTGGCTGAGAAACTTTGTATTTAGGGTGTGTATAGCTACTATCATGACCACAAAGCACCGTAAGTTTCAACATTCTATCATCAACCAAAAAAAAAGTATTTGCAAAAAACTGTGCGGCGAGCTATGGCCCCCAATCGGGGGTGATTTCCCGCACCAAACAGGGGGATTCTCTGCACCCCCAATATATCAGTAATTGAAACCCAAATTAAAAGTTTGAGAGCATGCCTGTATTTGTATATATCAGTTGCATAATACAAAATGTCAAGTAAAATATTACATCTATGACAGTACTTTTTGATGCTCCTCTTTTGCTGCAGTCGTACTTGACTGTCAAATTGCAAACAAACATTATATACTGGAAGGCATTCCTCCACATCCTTAACTAATTATGACCTTAAAGTATCTGTAGATGAGCAAATATTATGAAATAACAATATTTTAAATGATACAATGCAACACGTCAAAAATTTATCTCCTCAATTTCATACCAAACTAGTTGCATCAAGATGAATACAAAGCATGCTAGGTAAGGTTTTGTTATCTTGGTATGAAAATATGATGAAAAAAGATCATTCATGGTGGTGCTCCTAATTGGGTTGGTGGGATAACTGGGTCATATGATCAGAACTTTCTCCTGTGCCAAGCTCCAGCAGTCTTGTAAGTGATTTTAATTTTTTTAAAGTTGGCCATGTAAACGTCAACTAGAAAAAAGATCATTCATGGTGGTGCTCCTAATTGGGTTGGTGGGATAACTGGGTCATATGATCAGAACTTTCTCCTGTGCCAAGCTCCAGCAGTCTTGTAAGTGATTTTAATTTTTTTAAAGTTGGCCATGTAAACGTCAACTCACTAGCTAATAAAATTGATTTTATCTCAAATTTACTTTTGAAGCAGGGTATTCACGTGTTGGCTGTTAGTGAGACGTGGTTGTTGCCTCCTGTTGCATCATCCTTCATCAACATTGCTGACTACAGTTTTGTCAGGGGAAAACGGATGACACAGCTCGGAAGCATGGATTGCTGCTGTATGTTGACTTTCCTAGGTTGGAGGTCCAATGTGTCCTTTCCGCTCTTGATCCCACTTCCAGTGTGGGTCCAGATGGCCTCTAGCCACATCTGCTAAGGAACTGTGCTGTTGAGCTCTCCCTCCCTCTTTGTTTGATTTTTCAAAAATCATTGAGGACGGGGATGGTCCCTGAAGCCTGGAGCAGATTGTTGGTTGTACCAATACTCAAGGCCAAGTCCCACACTGATCCTCTGAATTACAGGCCTGTGAGCTTGACATCAGTTTGCTGTAAATTGATGGAGAGAATGGTTGTATCATGGTTGACTGACTATCTTGTGAGCAATAATAATTCATCACCTCATCAGTATGGTTTTCGGAGAGGCCGTAGCACTGAGGACCAATTGCTGTTGACTTATGATGATGTTGGGAGGTGGATTGATGAGGGATGTATTTTGAATGTTGTGATGCTGGGTTTCTCAGAGGCATCTGATGTGGTGAGTCATGCTGTGCTCCTGTCCAAATTGGAATTCTTGGGCATTTGTAATTTTTTGCTAGCCTGGATCTCTGCATTCCTCTCTGGCAGAGTGATGAGTGTTTGTGTGAATGGCAGCTTGAGCAGCCCAGTTGCTGTGACAAGTGGTGTGCCTCAGGGTTCTGTCCTTGGGCTGCTGTTGTTCCTGATTTATATTAATCACATCTCTAGTGGTCTCTCATGCAAGTTCAAAGCATTTGCTGATGACTAAAAGTTGTACTTGAGATACTCGCGCAAGGACACTGAGTCTGCCGCTCAAGGTGTCCAATCACTGCAAAATGGGTTGGATGCAGTTAACTCCGTTGCACTGTTGTGAAACCTTGGACTGAATCCAGATAAATGTGTTGTGCTGCGGTTTTTTAGAGGTCGTATTGATTTTGATTCTTTGGTTCCAGCTAATCAGTACCTCCTGCAGGGCAGAGTGTTGAGGTTTGTCCCTACACACACAGACTTGGGCTCAGTGTAGAGACCAGTCTCCGATTCCACCTTCATATTCGTGTGGTTGCTGCAAAGGCTGGTGTGATGGCCAACTGCTTGTTGAGATCAACTGTTTGCAGGTCACAGGAATTTATGCTGTCCCTATACGTTTTGCATGATCGTCCCCTTATGGAGTATGCATCCTGCGTTTGGAACACTGGATATTGTGGGGACTGCAGGCTGCTGGAGTCTGTCCAGAGGAGATGGACTAAAAACATTGATGGACTTTCTGGTATGGACTATGGGTGTCATTTGAGGAGCTTGGATTTGTTTTCCATTAAGGGTGGGCTTCTAAGGGCAGACCTGATCAAATATTGGAAAATTTTGCATGGGAAATCAGAGGATTTGCTAACTATGTTTTCTTTGGCTTCAAGAGTTTGTACTAGAGGTCATGGGCTGGAGCTGGCGTTTCCTCCTTGCTCCTCTGATGTCCGCAGTAGGTCCTCCAGTGTGAGATGTGTTTGTGTGTGGAATGGCTTGCCTGCTGACATAGTGCAGTTGACAGATATCACTCGCTATAAGCAAGACCTTGCTGATCTGATGTACGAGGAATTTTAGATTTTGACTAGGCTGATGAGTTTAATTTATTTGTAGGGATGCGTGTGTAAGCATGTATGTTTTTTTTTGTATATCTATATGTGTGTGAATGTGTATGTATGTATATATATTTATGTGTATGTTTTATATGATGATCAACAGAAGTGCTGTATGATCAGTTGCCTGAAGCACAAATTTCCATTTTTTTTCCTGCTTCATTGTTTTGCCGGTCTTTTCAGTCTGGCGTGCTGTGGCATTTGTGCCTCCTGTCGTGCTCTGCACTCTGGCCTTGCTGGGGTGTGGGGTGGTCTTTGGGCAACCAAGGTGTGAAATGGGTGTTGAACATAAATTAACACTAAGGCCTAGACTTATCACCATGTGTTATAAACACGGGGTCATCATATAATTAGTCACCCATTTTGAAATAAGCTGTGGTATCATTATTTTGGGTCATTTATATACATCCAAGTGTCATTATATATGTGAAGAATTGTATTTAATTACTTTCAATAAAGAAAAACTAAGACATTTATTAACAAAATAGGTGCGGGGAATTGCCCCCAATCGTTTTTTCACCTGGGGTGATTCCCCGCTTTTGTATATTTGTCGCTATATATATCTAGAAAAGTTTAGATTTCTGGACAAAATCCTTCTTATGCAACAAACTAAAACATATACTGTGTATCACCAACAAGTTTGGCCCTAATCCAATGGAAACTCTAGCCACAGCATCAAAGTTTCCAGAACCAAAATTATCAGGGACCTGAAAACCACACCTTCACTCTGGAGATTTTCCATAAATTCTGTATGTGTATTGTATTTGCTAAATCAGCAATCCAGCCCTCAACCACATCACCAATATTTCTTATAAAGGCTTCTTTGCACAGACAGAATAAATATCTGCCTCAAATTTTTCCTACTTGTGGACAATTGTCTCATCACATCAGACATGATTTGCAAGGGGATTAGAACTTCATTCTTATGCAGAATTCTCCAAATTGGTACACCTAATAGGATCAACCCACTGCCAGTCAACTTAGATGTAGCAATTTACTTTGAAACAATGAGCCGCTCTACTTGATATCTACTACCAATATTTTGTGTTTGCTTGAGGAACATTGCCCAATTTTTTTGCCCACCCCGACGGCTCCTAAACTGGGGCCCCGGTGGGAGCTGCTGCTGTGTGAGTAGCAACATTACAAAAATAATCAAGTTGCTTCTCCAAATACATTATTTCAGAGTCTTGAGTGTCCTAACTTGGCCTAAAGCATTACATAATGCTAACTTTGCTCAACATAAATTTCCACACAACCTTTTTCCAATGTCCAAGACTGGCCAAGCAGTCAAACTCTGCTAGACCCTAGGTCATCAAGAAATTCTAAAAAATGAGCTTACAGGCTACCACGTTGAACTGTTCTCTACCCACCAAAAACAACCAATCGTCATTACTACTGGGATTGGCGCTATCAATTCCTCATCACAATGGAACAATATGTGGCTACAAAGCAGAGAGAAATTGTTTCCACTCAATCAAGCCCATAGTTGGAGAATGGGAAACCAAGTTTTCAAACTGGAAAGATTAAATATTCATCCACCGCTTGTTTCTCATCTTGATGAGAAACAATCATGGATAACTCACAACCAGGAAATGGATGCAGACACTGAGCTATGCGTGCCACCATGTCATTGTCAACATGCAGTAATTAGTGTGCAGCACTTCCTACTGGACTGTAAAGCACCTGTGTCATCTTGGTAAGATCTTCTAAATCCCCCTTTATTTTACAAAGTATAGCTTCTCACTAACCCTTCTTACCAATAACAACTAATCAGTTTTAGTCAAGTGTAAATATTAGTTAGCAGTTTTAACAAAATAATTTGTCCTTTGTTCAACATACATTGGTACAATAATGTAATCAAAGAGCATAGAAATTAGGATCTACTCAGGGGGCTACTCATAAATCCTTCCTATTCTCTAAAAAACTAAGAAATTATAAAAAACTGAAAAGAAAACTTAACATTCTAACGCTTTGATAAAGTTACTGTTTCTGCACGATAAGAAGTTCAAACTACCAGTATCCATGAGCTTTGCACTTTTGTTGTAGCCCACTATGGCTGATGTCAGAACTCAGATGAAGATGTTCCCTCTTAATCTAATGTAATCCTTGAATTTTCAATTGCCCCTAATATGTAGCATCACTGGAGATCTCCCCCTCTCCTCCCACTAAATCTTAGCTGGTTGTCTGTAATGAAGTCGGGTTCTATGGTAGCTAAGTGGGAACAATCCAATGAATGTCTGGAAATGTTTTTTTTTAATTCAAACTACAGATAGACACTAGACCGAAATCACCAGAAATGGGGCTGGCTGGCAACAAGGGGCACCTCACGCTCTCTCATACTCACACTTGCGCCACTTAGCTCTTTTGTGCTGAAGGATCCTGCCGGGAGACCGTGCAACACACCCTCATGAGTGTGGCCCAAGGTCAGTGTTGGCTGCAGGGCCTAACAGTGTGACCAATTTACCCCTGCCGCATCATGATGACCGGGCCACCCTTGCCCATCACCATCCTGTCTCTCAAGATGCCAAGGGAGGGGAAGCCCATCAGGGCAGCATCAAAAATCATTCTTCACAATCATTCTTCACTTACACCTATTCAGTGCATGCTTTCTTGCAACCTCCACACTCAGGTCTCTCCTTCCATACCTGCTTTACACCAACCATCAATCCAAACTTCGGTTTTCCTCTAGACCTACATCCACTTGCCTCTGCCTTCAACACCTTCTTCCCCAATCTCCTTTCATACATCCTCACATTTGTCCAAACTGTCTCAAAAAATGCAAATCAATTCTGTCCTCAAACTTCTTCACCATCCCTTTTCTAACTTGCACCACTTGGTTATTAATCCTGTCTTTCAGCATCACACCAGCCATGCTCCTCAAACGTTCCATATTGAAGACATTCAACCTCCTTCTCTCCTATGCTCTCACTTCACAAGTCTCAGCTATGTAGAGCACAGTTGGGAGAACTACACCCCATCCCCAACGTCCAACAGCTCAATACACTTCTAGTGCATCCAACACTTTACACCCCTGAATGATTCACTTGTGACTTCACTTCAGTCCCTACTACTTCAGTCCTCTCCACATCTGAATCCAGATACCTAAAACACTAAACTTCCTCCAATAACTCTCCATTTAGGAGGACGCTAATTCTACTTGCATTGACATTCCTTGAGCATCTCATTACTTTACTTCTCCTCCTAAATCTGCCACCAGCGCTGTATCATCCACAAACAGTAACTGGTTCAACTGCGAACTCTGCCCATTCATTTCTAACAGCTCAAAGCCACCACCTAATGCACTCCATCTATGTAGAGATATAATAGCCAGGGAAACATAATGCATTCTTGTCTCAGACCCACTTACACTGTAAACCAATCACTCTCCTTGCTCTCCACTCTGACATATGCTCTGCTGTCAACATAGAAACTCTGAACTGCTTTCAACAGATTTCCACCCACTCCATACAAATGCAACATCCTCCACAGCACTTCCCTGTCAACCCTGTTATTTGCCTTTTCCAAATCCTTGATGGCCCAAAACACATCCTTTCCTTTTGCAAGGTAGCTACTTCTCACCGTCTTGTCTTACTGCAAAAATCTGATTGGCCTATTCTCAACCATTCCTAAAGCCACACTGTTACTCTCCAATTGCGCCATCCTTACCGTCTGTATTCCATTCGATCAGCTCTTGCCTGTACAACTTTCCAACCACACAACTTACACTGAACAATGCAAACACTGCGCCACTCAATTGACACAACGCCCGCTACAGAACACGGATTCAGTAGCCTCACCATTCATTTGACAGTCGTAACTCCACCCCTTTTCAGGCACTTGGTCGCATGTCATGCAAACCGGGGGCTTTCCCTGCTTTCATTACCTCTACCGCCTCACGTTTGCTTACCTTTCTCGCCTTTGCAGCCCCCCACAGCCCCACCAATAGGTCACGCAGGCATGGGAGGCAGTACACCTCAGCGCACCAGCAATCAAAAAGAACAGCATGACACAAGCACTGCAGCAGGATGCTGGTCGGAATGTACTTAATAGGTCAGAAGAAAATTAAACAATGAAGACAGTCAACAAAGCACACAACTGTCAGCAACACAAACAAAGTCACAAGATCACATCAAATTGGGTCCAGCAAAACTCATACAACACTGCCTTCAACTCCTCCGCCAAGGCCCTCTAGAAGCGGCGAAGTGAATCACACTGCACCACATCAGCGGGCAGCCGGTTCCAAATCTGCACACAGCAAGAATAAAAGAATATGTGTTCATAGTCCATCTGACAGCAAAGAACCACCAGCTTGAAAGAATGCTCACGTGGGCCAATATCTGGAGCTCTCTCAAACAGAGCAGACAAACCTGAATCAACAAGACAATAAAAATCCTTCCAACACCTCAAAAGATCTGAATGCAACAACCTCCCCATCACTAAAAATAACTGCATAGCTTTGAGCTGTTCATCATAGTCCCTCCACCCAGACCATCAATTTCCCTGGTCCACCTCCTCTGCACAGACTCCAACAATCTCAGATCCCCCAAATATCCCACATTCCACACACTTGAGCAGTAGTCAAAGATGCATCTTATATGAGTAATAAACAAAGAAACCACATGAACAGAACATCTATTGACAGTAGAGCGGAGCAGACTGGTCGCCAGAGTGAGAGCCTTTCTTACAACACTCCTCACATTGAGATAAAACTTCAGCCTCAAGTCAACAAGCACTCTTAAGTCCTAGAAGGAATCGACAAGCTCAAGTACCACACCATTCAAATTATAAGCAATTCTGTCATCAATCTGCTCCAATTCAAGACTGCCCCCGTAGAAACGCATAATAACACACTTGTCCATGTTCAACAAGAGATTTCATGACCATGACATAGACTGCACCAAATCCAGATCCCTCTGCAAGGAAGACACACCCAGGCAAACTGCTCGTACATTGCATGGGAAACTCAATTACAGTTTGACGTTGTCAGCAAAGGCCTTCCACTCACAAGCCACGCCTGCTGCAACATGATTGACATGCAGCAGAAACAAGAGCAGAACCAGCACAGAATCCTGGGGCACGCCATTTGTCACCTCCCGGAAGTCACTAAAAAGTCCCCACACAGAAACACACATTGGTCTCCCTATCAGAAAATTATAAATCTAATCCAACAGTCCAACTGGGATACCCACACATCTCAGTTTGTCCAACAAAACCGAGTGACTGACGACATCAAATGCCTTAGAGAAATCCAGGAAAACCACTGCAACAACCATTCCTTCATCTACCCGATCAGCAACCTTGCCATAAGTAAGCAAAAGTTGGTCTTCGTTGCTCCTTCTCACCCTGAAACCAAATTGACCCTCAGACAAAAGGCCAGAATCTTCCAGAAAATACACCACCTTGGTCACAATAACCCGCTCCAGTACCTTACAGCAAACAGAAGTGAGACTCACAGGTTGATAATTGAGAGGATTACTTCTTGAACCAGACTTGACTATAGGAACAGGAGATTCCTTCAAGGCCTCCGGTAAAACTCTCAGTCCTATCGACTTTGCAAAAATCAGTGTCAAGGGCAATGACTGCTGCCTAGAACATGTCTTTGAATCACCAGAGTGAATGCCATTAGGTACAGGGGCAAAAGATTAGTCTAAACCACACAGAACCTGGGAAACTAACAGTCTAGTCACTCCAATCACACAATTTTCCAGGAAAAACTGATGTGAGGAAGGGCCGTCAAGATCAGTATCCACAAAAACAGACAAAAAAAGTCTACAAACAGCTGACTCGTGTCTCTCAGACCAGCAACAACCTCACCAGGTAAAAGCTTCACAGGACCAACAGAAGGACAGCCCTTCTTTCTTCCTCTGATATAGGAGTGAAACATGTTGGGAGTAACAGAGAAGTTGTCTGCTAATTTCTGCTCATACTGACACTGGCTGTGGCGTGAAAAATTTCTGTACTGAAAATTAAGCCTTCTAAGTCTCTGCAAATACCCCAACACCTTCCATGCTGCATACCAAGCTCCTCCCTCAAAAGCTTACACTGCGCCCAGGCCTAAGAACTACTGGTCATCAGCTCCCTAGGAGTGCCCCGCAACCAGCTTGGTTGTGAAGCAGTGTCTCGAGTGGGAACAAACCTGTCTACAAGTGAATGGACAATTGACTGAAACAAACTATAATTCTCCTCCGCAGTGCCATACAGAAACTCATAATACCAGTCAACACCTTTTAAAACCTCTCTCATGTTTCTGTAATCACCACAAGACCACATAAATGATTTTAAACCATGATCCACTGCAACATCATTCATATGAAAGATATGCTCCACCAAGACAGGATTATGGTGGCACCCCAGAAGAGGAGGCAAAACCACCACAGAAGACACCCAATCCTCCTCCGTAGTCAACACCAGATCAAGAATGCTACCCAAATCAACATAAGTACCCTCCCTCACCTACTGAGTGAGTCCAAGAAGAACAAAACAATCAAGAAACTGAGAATCAATGGGAGGGATATAATTATTGAAAAGATCTGCTGACCAATCCAATGAAGGCAAGTTGAAATCACCAAGAACAACAACCTCTCTGCCAACACAGATGTCCAGCAAGAATTCAAGCAGTCAGGTTCTCTGGCTGCATTCAAGAGGTCGCTTGCAGAGTTTTTGGGTGATACTCTGTTTGAGTTTGTTTAGTTTGGGGTTCTTCTGCAGCGTGTTGGTGTCTTGGCTTTGGATTTGTCTGCTTTTGCTGTGGCGCTGGAGTGGTGGGTTGTGGTGCGTGTTTGTGTGTGTGTGTGTGGGTGTGGGTGTGTGTTTGTGCCCGTCCTGATGTGTTGCTTCTTTGTTGTACAGTGTGCTGTTCTGGATTTTTTTGTTTGTTTTGTTTTTGTTTCTGTCATGCATGCGGATGGTTCATGTGATAGCCAATAGTGCGCACTAATTCCAGTTCCTATACCTGTGTTAACGTTGCTGTTCTCAGCAGCATACTGGCGCGCATGGCTGTGCTGGCCTCCCCCGGCTCTGCTGCTCCCCACTTGATGTGGTCCTGCTGGAGGGGGCTGCAAAG
>SDVV010037500.1:0-10831 GCA_016164225.1 Gammarus roeselii
GTATCCCTTACCTGCAACAACATGTGGCACGTCAAAATGCCTTCATTAATTGAGCGAAGGATTCCCTCCGCAGTATCCCTTACCTGCAACAACATGTGGCACGTCAAAATGCCTTCATTGATTGAGCGAAGGATTCCCTCCGCAGTATCCCTTACCTGCAACAACATGTGGCACGTCAAAATGCCTTCATTAATTGAGCGAAGGATTCCCTCCGCAGTATCCCTTACCTGCAACAACATGTGGCACGTCAAAATGCCTTCATTGATTGAGCGAAGGATTCCCTCCGCAGTATCCCTTACCTGCAACAACATGTGGCACGTCAAAATGCCTTCATTAATTGAGCGAAGGATTCCCTCCGCAGTATCCCTTACCTGCAACAACATGTGGCACGTCAAAATGCCTTCATTGATTGAGCGAAGGATTCCCTCCGCAGTATCCCTTACCTGCAACAACATGTGGCACGTCAAAATGCCTTCATTAATTGAGCGAAGGATTCCCTCCGCAGTATCCCTTACCTGAAACAACATGTGACACGTCAAAATGCCTTCATTGATTGAGCGAAGGATTCCCTCCGCAGTACCCCTTACCTGCAACAACATGTGACACGTCAAAATGCCTTCATTGATTGAGCGAAGGATTCCCTCAGCAGTATCCCTTACCTGCAACAACATGTGACACGTCAAAATGCCTTCATTGATTGAACGAAGGATTCCCTCAGCAGTATCCCTTACCTGCAACAACATGTGACACGTCAAAATGCGACACTTTGCCAAACAAAGCAACATCAAAGTACATAGCAAAAAAAGAGAAGGAAGAACCCGCTGCCCCTTTTATTAGCTTTGTTTGTGTTGTCGATCCTATTAACATACGCCTTGTTGCAGGCAATATCCAGCAGGCCTACTTCATCTACATGAACCTACAGTCAACTTCGAAGTCCTTAGTGGGTATTAAAGTCTCCAGGAAAGAGGAACATCCCTGGCGATGTCGTAGCCAGCGCCATTCTGTGTATATTCGCAGATTTTTACTAACCAGAAGAACAGGTCTAAAGATCCAGTAATGCTTGGTGTATGTCTTCAACATAAGGAGAAAACAGCAAACAGCTACAAACAGTTTCAATTCTGAATTTGATAGTTAGACTCCATCATCAGCGTGTTGAGTTATTATTTCATCATCAAATGGAATACAAGGAAATTCCGTCTCGTGCACGGTAGGCTGAGAGACAAAGCAGAGGAAGTCTCCGTCTTCATTTCGTCTGATGCCAATAAAATGAGTTCTTTTTATGACGGTGTACGTTAATCGAGTTCTTTTAATACAGATCAGAAAAAAATATCAAAGTGCAACGTACCACGCACGAAGAAAAATCAAACAAAAAAGTTTACTTTTGAAACTAGGGAAGAAGAGTTAGTCTATTGTTTTCTCCGCATTAACGGCTGGGAACTATTATAAGGCAATAATCAAAGGATGTAAAGGTGTGCTGGAACAATAGACAGAACAGATGACTTCTTTCAGACCAGAAGCGAATCTAGTAACTCATTTTTAACAAAACGTCATTCACCACATTAGAAAGATCTTGTCCCTCAGCAGCGTCGGTTGCTTGTGAAATCAAGAATGACATGATTCGTGATCAGCGCTTAATTGGGGTGATAGAAATTTTAGTTTGAATTCATAGAAGCAACTTTTCGAGAAGCAACATTCACCCATGGATACTTTTGCCACTAAAAGATGGAGTCAATAATTGTTCTGCACTATCATAATGAGGCCCTGACGTCTGAGTTAGGAAACGTTTGCGCAAGCAATACGTTGGGCAGTGCGGACATACATTTCGATCCGTGACGTAAGGGGTGGGTGGGTGGGCGAAGTCTGCGTCCTGCGGACGAGCCCTCAACTCCGACTCCAAAGTTGACAGGGCATATTTACTTCTCAATGAGAATGACGCACGTCAGTGCTCATCCCAGTATGGAGCAGCTCCTCCCATTATGGAGCAGCTCCTCCCATTATGGAGCAGCTCCTTCCGTTATGGAGCAGCTCATCCCATTATGGAGCAGCTCATCCCATTATGGAGCAGCTCCTCTCATTATGGAGCACCTCCTCCCACTATGGAGCACCTCATCCCATTATGGAGCACCTCATCCCATTATGGAGCAGCTCATCACATTATGGAGCAGCTCATCACATTATGGAGCAGCTCATCCCATTATGGAGCAGCTCCTCCCATTACGAAGCAGCTCCTCCTATTATGGAGCAGCTCCTCCCACTATGGAGCAGCTCCTCCCATTATGGAGCAGCTCCTCCCATTATGGAGTAGCTCCTCCCATTATGGAGCACCTCCTCCCATTATGGAGCACCTCCTCCCATTATGGAGCAGCTCATCCCATTATGGAGCAGCTCATCCCATTATTGAGCAGCTCATCCCATTATGGAGCAGCTCCTCCCATTATGGAGCCCCTCCTCCCATTATGAAGCCGCTCATCCCATTATGAAGCAGCTCATCCCATTATGGAGCAGCTCCTCCCATTATGGAGCAGATCATCCCATTATGGAGCAGATCATCCCATTATGGAGCAGATCATCCCATTATGGAGCAGCTCCTTCCGTTATGGAGCAGCTCCTCCTACTATGAAGCAGCTCCTCCCATTATGGAGCAGCTCCTCCCATTATGGAGCAGCTTCTGCCGTTATGGAATAGCTCCTCCCATTATGGAGCAGCTCCTCCCATTAAAGAGCAGCTCCTCCCATTATGAAGCAGCTCATCCCATTATGGAGCAGCTTCTGCCGTTATGGAGCAGCTCGTTCCATTATCGAGCAGCTCCTCCCATTATGGAGCAGCTCCTCCAATTATGGAGCAGTTCCTCTCATTATGGAGCAGCTCCTCCAATTATGGAGCAGCTCCTCCCATTATGGACCAGCTCCTCCTACTATGGAGCAGCTCCTAGTATTATGGAGCAGCTCCTACCATTATGGAGCAGCTTCTGTCGTTATGGAGCAGCTCCTCTTGATATGGAGCAGCTCCTCTTGTTATGGAGCAGCTCTTCCCACTATGGAGCAGACAAGTTATTTGTTTGATTTTTTGAGTAAAAAAATCGCCGTCAACAACATGTCTTAATCAAATTTTGCATGACGCATTTTATATTATAATGATCTACGCGAGTCTTGAACGATGTTCTTCATAAGATGATTGCTAAAAGAATGTAGGGGATTTCAAATGATATATTGCATGCCATGAAAACTAACAACTGGAGAAGAAGATATTCACTTCAATATTTTCGAATTTTCAGAACGTAGCTTTTTACGATTTGAAACAAAAGTTGCACAGGATTAAAGTACTTTACTAGAACATTCAAGTAGGGCCTTACTTGCTATCATTACTTAGTAAATGTGAAAGTCGTGGTGATTTAAAATGTGATTTTTTGAACTTTTTTGATGTTGCATGCGATTTTAGTACTCAACAAGAGCATGTATTGCCGGTTATGACCACACCATAACTTGAGAAGTCTTGGCGATTATTGTGAGAGGGTTACAACGGACAGACTGAGACAGACAGACAGACAGATAGACAGAGACAGAAGTAGTTAATGTCACGGAAACGTGCTCTATGAAGGAATAAGATAGGGCCTAATTAGCGGCGGGGAGGGGGTTGACCGGAGTCAGGCGGGCGGGACTGGAACCAGTTTTAGCGCGAGAGTCAGATAACGGGCTGAGCTTTCGGCTGTGGGCGGAGCTTTTGGACGGACGGACAGCTTTCGGATTATTCGTAAGGTACATATATTTACATATAGGCTACCTTTGTTTTTTTTTATCCCATTTTCAATGCAGGACATTCTGTCATGCAATTCATTGCATGTCATGTTGCATATCTACAATTTCATTGCTAGTCCTCTGAGTGTTTAGGGATAATAATAACCTACATTTATAAGATAATTGTATCGATAATAAATCTAACAGTTTCATAATAATTTAAATGCAGTATTAAAGGTTAAAACCTTACACATATTCTTCTTCTTGCACGAATTTTGATTGCCGGACACGTTCATGATGAATTTTTCAACCTTGCCAAAGACATGATCCAATCACTGTTGTACTAATCAACTTACACGTTGCATATATTTAATTAGTTTAATGATATTTTTAGCGATTGTATTATTTATAACTGTCTCTACGATATTCGTACTGGTATTCTTTTCGTTTGCTATATATGCTAATCATGTTGCGCTCATTCCGTGTTTCACTACATTCATGTGCGCATTTAGAGATAAAAGAAGGAAGATTTAGTTTTTTTGTTCATATTGTATGCAGGGCATGGACGAAAGCAAACAAGCTGGGTACGTAAAACTGTGCTCGTCCAGTACAGGCTTGCAGAATTTCAGTATGCCTGAAGAAGGCAAAATGTATCAATTATCAGCCATGCATGCAACAATGAAACCGCCCGTTGATGCTTATGACTGTGAATCTGTGCTGGAGCCTGAAACAAAGAGAAAATATGTAGTACACATACACCAGTTGTGCATGTACAGTTATACTCTAGTGGATAAAGACGGGAAAATTGTAAGGCACAAAGTAGTCGATTCGACTTCAGTTCCGCTTGAGGAGATGGAGACACATCCTGTCAAGAATTTCTTGCTGGATTATAATAATTATAATAATGATATATTTGAAATCCAGATTACAAATAATCACATAAAATACAACACAAATCAATCCAGCATAAAACAATCCTGAATTCAAGCCCCTGATTAGTCTTTTCAGACTAAAAACATGTACAAAAGTGTATACACACATATCAGCACACTAAAACAATTAATCCATTATGCACATAGTCCAAGAAGAAACGATAATAATAATAATGATGTTGATAATCAAGATCAATACTTCAGCGAGGAACAAGACACGAAAGAGGAATGCAACCCTCAACAGCGCAAAAATAGAAACATAGGTGTTCAGCTTCATACTATTGGTAGGGACTAACGCTTTCTAAAATCAGTTGTCGGATCCGACCTTTAAACAGAGAAAACGGTTTAATATTTTTTAGATCAAGCGGGAGGTTAGTCCACAGTTTGATTTCTTGGTACACGAAGGAAGAGTAACAGCGGGAATCGTTTACCTTGGCAACATGCCGCCACTGAAATCTCATCTCACAAGTCTCGGCCACAATGACAAGGTTCTAAAACTCGCTACTCGAAAAAGGTATATCTGCTACGAAGCCATCACCTCGGATTCTGTGCTGGACCAACTGACATCCCATCGCAACAAGACTTTTACAGTCAACTTTGAGGCAAAGGAATATCGGACTCTGATTATGCTGAAGTGATGGAAATGTGGCAGGCAGTCAATTGCAAGATCTTTTGTGATTACACGATCATCTACCTCCTCATCGACACGTTGCTACTTTCTGAAGCCTTCCAAAAGTTTAGGGAGACCATGACACGCGACTACACCCTGAACCCCGTCCATTTTGTGAGCGTCCCTGGCTTTGCAATGTAAACTGCCCTCTTTAAAGGCAAGATGAAGCTGGAGCTGGTCAAAGATATCGATCTACTCCACTAGATTGTCAAAAATACAAGAGGTGGATTTGTGACATTGACGAAAGGTTTTACCAAGATAAACAATCCCCGATGCAAAAACTTTGACGCTGAACAACCTGTGTCTTCAGCAGCAATGTGGTACTTTAATAGTCTTTATGGCGGATACTTGAGCGAACCCTTTCTCATTGGTGAAATCCACGAACTCACACCCGAAGAAATTCAAGCATTCACTTGGTGAACGCGGACTGTTCTGGCGACTGCACGTACATTGCATGTATCGATGCCCAAGTCAGCGACGAAGTTGCACAAAAAACAGACGAGCTGACACTAATACTACTACATCACAAAGAAGTCCGCTTGGACGATATTTCGCCCTTCACAAAAAATCTCTTGGCAGGCTCGTAACATCTCAAAAACAGGAAACGAGCCGATCGTAAGCTGGTTGCTATTCATCTACCCTAAACTGACTACCTCGTGGCTCTGGAATTTCTGCAAATACTCCTCAGACAAGGACTGAAAGTCACAAAGGTTCATCGAATTTTTCTAATCAAACAGGAACCTTTCTTCAAATCATTCATTATGAAAAATATCCAAAAACGTCATGAGTCCACGAATTCTTTCGAAAAGTACCTATATAAGCTTCTATCAAATAGTACATACGGCAAGCTTCTTTTCAATCCGCTCAATAGAAGTCTAGAGGCATAGGTAGTGTGCATAGGCAACGAGTTCCGAAAAAGCGCTGCCAACCCCTTCCTGAAAACCTGCTACGTCATCGGCCCCGAAACAGTCATCCTGATTCTAAAGAAAAAAATATCCGAATGGTACACCGACTCAAATTTGGATTCTGCGTGCTTGCGAAAGATAAAACAAAAGTCTACAGCTTCTTTTGTGACACACTGAAACCCAAATACGGTGACAACGTCTCGCTCATCTACTCAGACACAGACTCGTTGCTGCTCCAGTTCAAAGGCCCATGGCTGAATACATGGATTTTTACGACCAGGAAACCAGACCCAATCATGAAAGCCCAATGAAAATATTCTCGTTTGGTCATAGCATGATATAAATATTCTGATCTAATTAAACGATACCGCCAGACAATGTGGCAATACCCTCGTTCTCTCGTAATAATGCTAAGCTGCATCAGAACCGACATGGCAAGAAAGCAAACGCAAGAATAATGTTTCCGCCAGTATTGCCATTCCATGACTTTTTGCCACAGCACCGATCTGGTAAATTAGTTGAACATTAATATTTCAATTTACCTATTGCACCAATTCAAGCCCCAACGGCAAACAAGTTGAGCAATCAATCAATTCAAGTCACAATAGTGTCATTTGCCTTCAACACAATAACAACAACAGTCAACGAATGAAGCCTTCATTTAAATAAATGCCTAACATTTAAAAACCTATCACGGGGATCCATATTATTCCTGTCTGCCAATAGCATCGATCCAACAAATCAAGTCTTTAATTAGATAACATCATAATATTACCGTCCGCCCACATCACCAGTCCAACAAATGAAGCCTTCCGTCAAATAAAGCCATAATATTCCCGTCCACTCATGCACCTCTCCATGCCCTCCAGCCATAATATTCCCGTCCACCCATGCAACTCTCCAAGCCCTCCAGCCATAATAGTCCCGTCCACCCATGCACCTCTCCAAGCCTTCCAGCCATAATATTCCCGTCCACCCATGCACCTCTCCAAGCCCTCCAGCCATAATATTCCCGTCCACCCGTGCACCTCTCCAAGCCCTCAAGCCATAATATTCCCGTCCACCCATGCACCTCTCCAAGCCTCCAGCCTTAATTTCCCCGTCCACCCACGCACCTCTCCTAGCCTTACCAATTCCTCGATACTCGCCAAGCCCTCCAGCTCTAACGTTCCCGTCCGACCATAGCATAACTCCGAGCCTTACCCCATTCCCATGTTGTCCTCAGAGCCCTCTAGCCCTAATATTCCCGTCCGCATACATCATAACTCCAAGCCTTACTCCATTCCCAAGTTGCCCTCTGAGCCCTCCTGCCCTAATATTACCTTCTGCCCACAACATAATTCTAAGCCTTACTCTATTCCCAAATTACCCTCCAAGTCCTCCAGCCCTAATATTCCCGTCCGCCTACAGCATGACTCCAAGCCCTACTCCATTCCCAAGTTACTCTCCAGCCCTAATATTTCCGCCCCCCCCACAGCATAACTCCGAGTCCTACTCCTTTCCCAAGTTCCCTCCCGCCCTAATATTTCCGTCCGCCCACAGCATAACTTCAAGCCCTACTCCATTCCCAAGTTACCCTCCAGCCATAATATTCACATCCGCCCAAAGCATAACTCCGAGTCCTACTCCATTCCCAAGTTCCCTCCCGCCCTAATATTCCCGTCTGCCCACAGCATAACTCCAAGCCTTACTCCATTCCCAAGTCGCCCTCCGAGCCCTCCATCCTCAAATGCCTGTGTGTGATGAGCTATAGACGATCCTTTGCCTAACTTTAATTGAGGTATTGTCTGGTAGAGACTGATCTGGGAGACCCCTTTAGCAGCAATAGACATCGCATCGGGGGGCAACGTGAAGTGTAGAAGGGGACAAAAGCAGCTATTGGGTTACATGAACAATGTGGCTCAATAATAAGAGGAGTCACATTCAATTGAAGTGTCTGCAACGCTCGTCTTTCTGTGATAGAGAGCTAACGTAGCCTGCTGCTCTCTGACGGGCTGAGGCTGTTAGTATACCAAGCATTACACTGCGTTGCGGAAAGACGGTTACATCATTCCATGGCGTTTCGGAAAGCCAGTTACATCATTCCACAGCGTTTCAAACAGCCAGTTACATCATTCCATTGCGTTTCAAAAAACCAGTTACATCATTCCACTGCGTTTCGAATAGCCAGTTACATCATTCCATTGCATTTCGAAAAACAAGTTACATCATTCCACTGCGTTTCGAATATCCAGTTACATCATTCCACTGCGTTACTGAAAGCCAGTTACATCGTTCCACTTCGTTTCGGAAAGCCAGTTATAACACTCCACTGCGATATACTACAGTAAACACATCATGTAAGTATTTTACAAAGCAAACATGACAAATCATTCTGAAACGTGATACTAAATGAACAAGAACACCGTTCCATTGTGATGTTGAGTTCAGCATGTGTTAATTGATTTAGGTTGTAAATCAAAATAATTCAACACGCATGCAACCCTCCCTGTCCCACCTCCCTTCCCGAACTACATACGATTACACTTCCCTTCCCAGACTCGCCCTATGATCACACCTCTCTCCTCTCACACCTCTCTCATCTTTATGATCATATCTCCCTTCCAACTCTCCACCTCCCTTCCAAACTTTACATATGGTCACACTTCCCTTCCATGGCTTTTCATATGATCACGCTTCCCATCACTTATTCTACATATAGTAGTAGCAGTAGTAGTAGTAGAAGGACTGGGTCGGGCTGAAGAGTGCATTCTAGCATTATTCCAAAATTGAGTTTGCAGTACAACTAGCCCAGCCTAGATGAGGTGCCCATTGTTCATGGGCTACTGGATGCTGAATGCTCCAATGGAGGTTGCCGTCACCTTGGTGGAGGATTAGTCTCTGTGAATGTTGAGGCGGTTTCAAAAGGTATTAACGTTGTCCCTGTTAACCACATCATGAGATGAACGGTTCCAAATTGTTGCTTTGTGTTTGGGAAGCCATCCTCGGGAATTGATGTACTGAATGATTTTAGCTGCAGTTTTTGTCCACTATTTTCGTTCCTTGGGGTAAAATCTCGGTCAAAGAGGCCCCAGCGCTAGCTCTCGTAAACCCGTTTAGGAATTTGAAAATTTCTTGTTTGGAAATAAATTCTCGACCACTGATGTCCTGAATGGTTTTAGCTGCTGTTTTTGAGCGTTATTTCTGTTCCTTGGGTTATAATCTCGGTCAAAGAGGCTCTCAGAGCTTGTTCTAGTAAACCCATTTAGGTATTTGAAAGTTCCTATTAACTGACCTCTAAGTCGTATTCTTTCAAGTGATTTCAGTTCAAGTTCATGGAGTCTTTGCGGATATGTCTTATTTCTCAATTACGGAATCATTTAAGTTGCTCGGTGCAGAACACGTTCCATTTTGTTAATATCACCTCAAGGTGAGGGGACCGAAATTGTCTGCCAATTCTATATGAGGCCTGGCAAGTGAAGTATATAATGGAAGCACGATGCCCCTGAATTTGTAGTGGAAGTCCCTGGTTATAAAGCAAAGGACTTAATTGATTTTCTTGCAGCTGGATTTCTTTTGGCTTCTCCCTTGAAATCTTTGATTTGATTTGAGCTTCATTTCCACCGGAGCCTCAACGTGAGTCATTATAGGCTCCCCCATACAGCGCGACCGGCACTGATTCAGTTAAGTTCGCACAGCCTCGCGTGTGGACAGATTAGTCTTGTCAGGATGAAATCGAGTACATATTTCGATTGTGGCCTATTCGTATACTAGCGCGTACATGTACGGAAAGAGTTGACGCGTATCTACGTAAATATCTTGTTATCTCTGTGCATAATGGGGTGGAGAGACCGCCTCACTTCCACAGGTGTTTGGGGTTTAGACAGCTTCGTATAATATGGTGTGTTTTCCGTAAGCGATAAGCTTTTTCCGGTAGATTGGGTCAGTGAGTAGGCTTTGTAGGTTGCACGGGGGATTTAAAAAGGCTCATCGAGCTGCAGCGAGTGCGTGGCAGTCCATCAGTAAGTGTTTCACGCTGATAGCTGTGGAGAATACATCCCACATGCCCGGCACGGAGAAGAAGTTAATGTATATATGCATGTGTGTATGAGTGTGTACTTATGTACATATACATATGTATGTGTATATGTATGTTTGTGTATGTATATTTGTGTGCATGTACATGTATATGTGTATGTGTGTACTTATGTATGTATATATATATGTGTATATGTATGCTTATGTATGTATATATTTTGTGAACCATCTTGCTTTCAGCGTGGGTGCCCGTTTCTTGTGTTGAGGTTTGGGAGGAATATTCAGAGTCTACCGCCCTCCCTTCCCCTCCTTTTCCCCAACTGCCTGAAGGGTTTCCAGTACGCGCTTTTTGTAAGATGTTTTTCCCCTATCGTTTATAGTGCAAGTCTTTAATGACATGTTGCCCCTGTCGTGGGCGTAAGTTATCCTAATGTATACATAACATTGAAATAGGTTATTTTAATGGTATGGAAATGGTAAAATGTGGTAATGTTGAAGTTAGTTCTTTGAATGAGAGTAAACCTTTGGGTGCGACTGTCCGTGTGTTTATGTGGAAACCGGCAACCGTGTAAG
>SDVV010037501.1:0-10831 GCA_016164225.1 Gammarus roeselii
ATACATACATACATACATACATATGTTTGTGCATAGATTTGTTATCTGGAGGACGGGGAATGCTCGAGTTTAGAAAACCGATGTGTTTCCCCGAGTGTTATGCAGGTGTCCGTTGGGTTGACGTGGGTTCAATAGTATGTAGCAGGGACGTGCCGGGTCTACAATCTTGGTAAATAATTGAGTCCCACACATATCAAGATGATGTTTGAGAAGGAGGACCTTGGTTTCCTCGTGCAAGTGAGAAATGTGTGTTTTCTGTTTAGTCCGTTGCGACGCGTAAGGCCGTATTCTGTGTAGGAAAAAAATGTATGTGAGGTGAGGTCAGAGGACCAGGCGGTGGTTTAGCAAGAAATTATGGGCCTGATGAATGGATTGTGTAGTGTTTAATTGATTCCTTGAAGTGACCGTATGTGGTTGTGGTGAGTACCCATTACACGTTCAGTCTAGGTCTAGCTTTAGTACCGATGTTTGTGTGAGGTTTTAACGTCATCCCCGTGTCCTAGAAAGGATATTTGTAGTGGCACTGTGGATCAATGGAAGTGTTGTTGAGCGTGACATTAGGGTAGATGCGGCATTCACTGTAACCTGGTGTTAATAATGTGAGAGATGACTATTTTGCGGACACGTTCATTCTGATGTTTGGCAGCCGACTTCTAGAGAGTTCAGGTGCTGCTGTCTCGTGTTTGTGGTATTGTGTGAACAGATGAAGGTGTTGGGTAGTGTTGGAATGAGCAGATCGTGAATAAAAACATTTAAAAATGGCAGAGCCTTATGGAACACCATTGGGGAATTGACAAGCTCAAGATGGCTAGTTATGGCTAGACTTTCAGGGAAGGGATAAGCAACCACTTTTTGAAATTTGAATGTGTATATTGAGTATTATGTGTATGAAGACATATCATAGAACTGAGTCGAAGGCTTTACTAATATCAATTACGTATACCAGGAGGCGTTAGGCCGGCTCTTTTCGTTCAGGTCTTCATGGATGGTCTGCCTGAGGTTGGTGTGGAGTGTGATTGTGGAGTGTTGGGTCCTGAAACCGTGTTGCGTAGTGGAGAGTGGAATACGAGCTTTCATTTTCGTTGGACCAGTCTCCAAGATTTTAAGGACTGCGGGAAGAGAGACATAGGTCTGAATGAGGCTGGATCAGTAGATGCTTTGCTGGGTTACCAGATGGGTATGATTTTAGCTTGTTTCCAAGTCTCGGGTATAGTAATGTTTTGATTGGAAAAATTGAAGACGTCTATGAGAGTCGTGATGGTTCGTGGACCAAGATGTTTGAGGTGAAAGCATAATTTGGGCGTTTGGGTCCGTTTCCGATGAGTTTTTGGTTTGGCTGATGGCGGCAATGTTCATTGCTTATGTTAGGGAGAGTCAATGTTTGAGTAAGTCTGTAATTTGCCTAACTGTTTCAGTATCCTCCAATTGTCTGGATGTGGAGGTAGATAGCAAGTGTTTGCAAAGTGTGTTTAGTACATCTGCTTGTTGTTGGTCTGATGGTATGGTATGGTGTGGGCGTTGGGTGGTAGGATTGCTTCATGTGGTATGTGTTTTTGTTGTTGAGGTTTCTGATAAGTCAAACCTACCTTTGTCTTGCTCACAGATATCTGCACCTTTTTTTATGATGGGGTTGAATCTGTGTGCTTCTGTCGTTGGTGAAGAGTAAATTACGGAGATGTTTACACTGATGAATTTTGCGCTTTATGTGGTCCGAGAAAGCTGGATTGAAGCCACGGATGAATCCGGCGGGTACGTGTGTGTCTGTCTGCGTGGTTAAGTACTGCGGTGAAGTGTTTCGTGGTCGTGTCAAGGAATGTGTATTGGGTGAAGTCAAAGTTTCGTAGGTCTGTTTCTATTGATGTCGTGTTTCGTTCTAGTCTGATCTAATAGTTACGAAAGGTATGAGGGGGCTTACTTTGGATCGTGGATCGAAGGTGACAATGGATGGCTACTGGAAGGTGGCTAGTCTTGGTTACCATTGGCAAGTTAGAGCGAGAGACTGGGAGAGCAGAATGAGACATCTAGGGGCGATCTGTTGAGTGTTGGGGTTGAAATTTCTGCGAGTGGGAGTGGGTGTTATTTAGTGTGATTAGTGCATCATTGTTGTGCCTGTGTTGTTTAGTGTGATTAGTGCATCATGTTGCGCCTGTGTTGTTTAGTGTGATTAGTGCATCATGTTGCGCCTGTGTTGTTCAGCGTGATAAGTGTAGCAAGTTGTGCCTGTGTTGTTTAGTGTAATTAGTGCATCATGTTGCGCCTGTGTTGTTTAGTGTGATTAGTGTAGCAAGTTGTGCCTGTGTTGTTTAGTGTGATTGGTGCATCATGTTGCGCCTGTGTTGTTTAGTGCGATTAGTGCATCATGTTGCGCCTGTGTTGTTAGGTGTGATTAGTGCATCATGATGCGCCTGTGTTGTTTAGTAGTGTAGAAAGTTGTGCCTGTGTTGTTAAGTGTGATTAAAGTAGCAAGTTGCGCCTGTATTGTTTAGTGTGATTGGTGTAGCAAGTTGCACCTGCGTTGTTTAGTGTGATTGGTGTAGCAAGTTGCGCCTGTGTTGTTTAGTGTGATTGGTGTAGCAAGTTGTGTTCAGTGAGATCAGTGTATCTAGCTGGTCAATGAGACAATGGCCTCTCCAACCAGGGCTCTGTGACGTGAACCAGGAGTTGTCGTGTTGATTGATGTCACCTAATGCAATAGTGTTTGTGGCGGTGTTGAGGTATTCTAAAATGAGTGTATACTGCGATGCACCTTGGCACTTTATTCTATCTATTACGGTGGACATAAGCCAGATTCAGGGATTTGTGTAGTTGAATAAATTGTATTCTTTCTTGTGAATTTTTATGAGTAGTGATAGCAGTTTTAAATTTTGTGGCGAGTAAGTTTCCAGTTGAGGTCTCAGTGGAAACTGCCTCGAGCCTACACGTCCACACAATCGTCACGCTTCCTTTGCGTCATCTTAGCCGTGCGCTGTAATCTTTTAGCTGAAATCTATATTATTATGAATTGTTCATACTTCATTTTACCTACTAATAGGTTCCTTCATCCCGGAGGATCACTTCTCAGCGTATTTCTGATAAATAAATATCCTTGACCACCCTACAATTGTAGTGACGTGAGTATACCTTGAGCCGAAGACAGACGACGACTTGATGCAGCACTAGTTGCTGGCCTAACGTAGACTCCAACGCACTGGAAAGCCTTGCCCTTCTAATCTAATCTAGTTGCTAATATGATGTCCCTTGCAGGACATTGACTCCGGCGCACTGGAAAGCCTTGCCCTTCTTATCGAATCTAGTTGCTAATATGATGTCCCTTGCCAGGACATGGACGACTCCAGCGCACATGAAAGCCTTGCCCTTCTAATCGAATCTAGTTGCCAATATGATGTCCCTTGCCAGGACATTGACTCCAGCGCACTGGGAAGCCTTGCCCTTCTAATCGAATCTAGTTGCTAATATGATGTCCTTTGCCAGGACATTGACTCCAGCGCACTGGAAAGCCTTGCCCTTCTAATTGAATCTAGTTGCTAATATGATGTCCCTTGCCAGGACATTGCCTCCAGCGCACTGGAAAGACTTGCCCTTCTAATCGAATCTAGTTGCTAATATGATGTCCCTTGCCAGGACATTGCTTCCAGCGCACCTGAAAGCCTTGCCCTTCTAATCGAATCTAGTTGCTAATATGATGTCCCTTGGAAGGACATTGCCTCCAGTGCACTGGTGATTGCCTCCAGTGCACTGGTGAATCTTGCCACTCAAATTTAATTCTCTCACTGCTCGCTGTCTTAGCTAATTGCAATCGGCTCATCAAACGGTATGACAATTCGCATTGTTCTTACAAAACATACTATGTCATTTACTTGTCATTTATTCACACCTTCATCTGCTATGTTGACATCCTTGTTTTTGGTGCTATCTTTTACGATGTTAGTACTTGTCGTTCTAAATAACAAGCTCTGTAGGCGCTACCTTAGCTAACTTTTCAATTTGAGGCTGTGGCTTGAGTTCACTGTATACACTTTATCATCGTCCTCGATTTCTCTCAGAATACATAAGCAGATTAAAATTAGGCCTTGGGATCATATCAGCATTATTATTATTATTATTAAATCATTAAATTCCATCGATTAGCAATGGGTTTTCAATACTTAGGTATAATACATCAAACATATTTTTCATATGCGCTATTTGAATTAGCGAAGCAAGAGATGGAGTGAATTTGTGACGGCGCATCTGTCGGCGGCTGGTTTGTAGCTACATCATGTTTCAAAACATGATTCACAATATATGTTATTGAAAAACTTTAAAAAAAAAACATGTGCATGAGCTTGATAAATCCAAAATGAATACATCACAACTCATCTCTAGAGGGCTGCTGGCTCGCCTTCATGGAAACTGAATGGAATTCACAATATACCATCATACATGTACACAAACAAATACACATTCAAATGTGCACACACCTACCTACATATATGGATGACAAAAAGTGTAATACACATTCATATGTGCACACACCTGCCTACATATATGGAAGACAATCAGTTTAATACACATCCATATGTGCACACACCTGCCTACTTATATGGATGACAATTAGTATAATACACATTCCTATATGCTCTTACCTACCTACATATATGTATGAACAATCAGTAAAATACGCATTCATATGTGCTCACACCCAACTACATGTATGGATGACAATCAGTATAATACACATTCATATGTGCACACACATACCTACATATCTATATTCCATGACGAAATGCCCCAACATATTGTAAAGATGGGTATAAAACATTGTATGAAATAATGAACTGGTGAACAGACTACATAAGTTATTCACAAAACACACACATATCACTGAAATATATACACTTCATGACCGCTAGGAAATGATTCAATGAATGACGATCAGAATAATTCGCTACTGGAGTGCAGGATTCGAATTAATATACTTCTGTTTTGGAAGATGAAGCACAATATTAGCTTATGTGACAATGATTGTACCTTCAAAAATGATGCGGTTAATGGTAGATATGATTCAATAAATTATATTCTCGTCGAGTTGGCCTCTGTCAAAGCTGGGAGCTACCTATCGTTCCTCGAAAGTTCAATTTGAATTCGTCACTGCACTGGAAAGCCTTGCCCTTTTAATCGAATCTTGTTGCTAATATGATGTCCCTTGCCAGGACATTGCCTCCAGCGCACTGGAAAGCCTTGCCGTTCTTATCGAATCTAGTTGCTAATATGATGTCCCTTGCAGGACATTGACTCCGGCGCACTGGAAAGCCTTGCCCTTCTTATCGAATCTAGTTGCTAATATGATGTCCCTTGTCAGGACATGGACGACTCCAGCGCACTGTAAAGCCTTGCCCTTCTAATCGAATCTAGTTGCTAATATGATGTCCCTTGCCAGGACCTTGCCCCCTGCGCACTGGAAAGGGGCCGCCGGTTCGGATTACATGGAGTGCATCTGTGTAGTGCACCATCAGAAATATATTCACTGCTCTCTGTACGGGTCACAAACTCTGGGAGCACAAAGCCGACATCTTCTCTGCCACCATCAGCAAATTGAAATGTTTCCTGTCCCCCGTGTGTGATATTTTTTTTGCCACTTCTGCCAGGGAATGTTTCATCCATCTTCCCTGCTCTTTCTTTCCTCCGTCACCTCAGCCAGGTAATGACTCCTCTCTCTCCTGCCTTATCTTCCCTTTTTCATCGCTGTCGTGTGATGTTTCATCCATCTTCCCTGCCCTTTCTTTCTTCCGTCACCTCAGCCAGGTAATGTCTCCTCTCTCCCTGCCTTATCTTTCCTCTGTCATCGCTTTCGGGTAGTGCTTCATCCATCTTCCCTGCTCTTTCTTTCATCCGTCACCTCAGCCAGGTTATGTCTCCTCTCTCTCCTGCCTTATCTTTCCTCTGTCATCGCTGTCGGGTAGTGTTTCATCAATCTTCCCTACTCTTTCTTTCATCCGTCACCTCAGCCTGGTAATGTCTCCTCTCTCTCTCCTGCTTTATCTTCCTTCTGTCATCGCTGTCGGGTAATGTTTCATCCATCTTTCTGCTCTTTCTTCCCTCAGTCACCTCAGCCAGGTAATGTCTCCTCTGTCATCGCTGTCAAGTAATGTTTCATGTCTTTCCTGCTCTTTCTTTCCTCCGTCACTTCAGCCAGGTAATGTCTTCTCTCTCTCCTGCCTTATCTTTCCTCTGTCATCGCTGTCGGGAAGTGTTTCATCAATCTTCCCTACTCCTTCTTTCCTCCGTCACCTCAGCTAGGTAATGTCTTCTCTCTCTCCTGCCTTATTTTTCCTCTGTCATCGCTGTCGGGTAATGTTTCATGTATTCCCTGTGTTATGATCAGCCTCCAATAGCACATATATTTGGAAACATTGTTAACCGAACATTACAGCAAAGAGCTGCGTTGTGTATGCCCGAGCAACTGTAGGTGTTAGGCCTGTTAACCCTAGCTTAAGTTACACGAAGAAATCCCTTGCCTTGCATATTTTTTCGGTTCCCCTCCAAAAGCAGGTGGTTCCCCCTTATAGATTACATGACGTAGGAGACGTTGACGAGTGGAGGGCCATTTATGCATCCCGTGAAACTGGACGAGTCAGCATTGTTTGGACTAAATCCAATAACAAAGAGGGGCTGTGTTTCACACTGTTGAGCTCAGGGTTATTGTATATTGTAAACAGAAAGATGGGAGGAGCCTGTAAATTAGTTAACGGCCTAAGTTTATTTTGTATGTCAATAAGGCCGCAGCTTTAAGACATCACGCCTCTTTGGGGAGGGGCCCAAAAGGTGAATGGTCCCCTTATTGAAGGATCACTTCATATACATAGAACAAGGCCCTCCCATATTATTGTAGTAGTACAGAACTAAAATTGTGGAACATATCACACTTAAGTAGCAGATCCATCGGGTGGAGGTGAGACTGATTAGAACAGCAATCAACACTCAGCATCTCATATTAAGATGCGTCTGATTTTGCCCTTCAGTGTTTATTTGTTTTGTATGACAATTTTTGCTATACATTCTAGTATACGTTCATACTTAGAGGCGTGTAATAATTACTCAGTTTTTATGTCCCGTGTTTTGTATCTCCCTACTGTGTGGGCGCTTTCTATTCTTAGTTTCACGCTTTACACTTACTACACTTCTTTTTTCTGTTCATTTACACTTTAGACCCGTTGTGTCCGTTTATATTACTATCAGTGTTCAGTGCTCCATTGCGAGTCGAAATGTTGACACGTTCCTTTGTTTTAATTCAAAATAATACTATAAAATAACTCGTTTAATCATTTGTACCTTGCATTTTTTCATGATTATAAGAAACATGAAAGAAGTATATAACACCTGCTCTTTCTTTCCTCCATCACCTCAGCCAGGTAATGTCTCCTCTCTCTCCTGCCTTACCTTTCCTTTGTCATCGCTTTCGGGTAATGTTTCATCCATCTTCCCAGCTCTTTCTTTCCTCCGTCACCTCAGCCAGGTAATGTCTCCTCTCTCTCCTGCCTTACCTTTCCTTTGTCATCGCTTTCGGGTAATGTTTCATCCATCTTCCCTGCTCTTTCTTTCCTCCGTCACCTCAGCCAGGTAATGTCTCCTCTCTCTCCTGCCTTACCTTTCTTTTGTCATCGCTTTCGGGTAATGTTTCATGTCTTCCCTGCCTAATATTGACTTCCTCTGCCATCCCTTAATGTTAGGTAATAAAACTTCTTACTCCGTTACTATTGCCACCTTATTAATTTGTACTCACATAATGTCTGCATTATTTTATTGGTTCAGTGATAATTGACCAATTTTTCCCCCTTAATGTATACGGATACAAATCCTTTTCTTTCACCGTAGTCCTGCATGGGCTTCGGTTCACGGGTCGGAGTCACGACCCACATGTGGGGTGAACCCCATTGTTTCCTTTCAGACTCGCTTCTTCTTCACCCTCCACTATTTCTCCTTTTCTCCTCCATCTTGAATTTGCTTTTTTTATTTACCTCATTTGCCTTTTAAGTTGAAACCTCATTCCATCCAAATTTGGCATTTCCATTAACGACTGGAAAATATACTTTTGCTTTCAAGAAAATCCAAAGGCCAAATAAGGTAACTTTACTCCTAAATAAGACGTTGGCAGATAACATAATTTTCCTTTCTCTCAAACTAACGACTCACCAAAGGTCTTAGCAAACCGGTCCTGAATCTTCTCCTTACGGGTGGCAAATACCAGCCAAGTCGCGTTCTTTCATGCAACCTTTTTCTCCTATCCAATCTTGCTATCCTCGTGCGCGAGATTCCTTCCTACACTGAGTGGAGAGAATTTTCCTCTTCAGCTGGTGTTGGGCCGCATTGCTCTTGTCACCTTAAGGAAGACTGAAAATCCTTGAACTCTAGAGCAGGTTAAGTTGGGTGATTACGTTCTTTGCAGCCGCCCGGGAAGTGCTGGGACCATATAGCCTCAGCACCTTAAGAGTTCATGTACTATCGGTTAAAAAGGTAGAAACCTTGTTTTAAATTTCACGGTCTGTTTACGACATCCCTGCACCAAGGTTTTATGTTATGGGTTTACACATTTGCCTTTTCCTCCAGGCGTTTGGCTGTAAACACACAACCATAAAAACTTATCTAGCTACATATAATATGATTTAAATTGAGTTTAAATGAAACGCGAAATTAAAAATAAGGTATCTTTGTAACCGACAGTACCTCCAATGGCATCCGTGCATACTTCTAAAATTTGCCACGTAAAGGACATTTAATTTACGCGGTGGTGAACCCTATCACTATAATCCAATCTAAATTGTCGTTAGCCGCCTATTTGATGCAGTACGTGGTGCTAGTTAAATATTTGTTTCTGATTTTTTTTCTATGCTTTTGAAAGTGATGGCAGGGGTTGATGCCCTCAACAGTCCATTTGAAGTTAGAGCTTGAGGTGGCTAAGGCCCTCAACTGTCCAGTCGAATGAGTTCAGCAGCCAATAAAGCAGATAGTGAATCGCTATCTAGTGATTGAATGAAATTTGGAGTCCTTTGCCCATAAATGCTCCTGGGAACATTAGTATGCTGTACCTGCTGCAGGAACCACCTTGTTCGAGCTAACAAAGCTAAATGTTTCCCGCAGGAAATGTGCGTCATCTTCTGCAGCCACAAGATCAGCTGTGGGCAGAAGTGCGGGGAGGTATGCCACTGTGTGCCTTGCCAACGTCCTTGCCCCAAGAGGCTATCGTGCGGCCATCACTGCGTGGGCTTCTGCGGGGACCCCTGCCCCCCAAAGTGCCGCCATTGCAACAAAGCCGCCCTTTCGGAGATCTTGTTTGGGGCGGAGGATGAGCCTGATGCGAGGTAAACTTAATTTGAAGCCTAATTAGTGCAATAGTTTCTAAATTTGGTATGACTGGCTTCTGATCTAGCGTTGTAGAAAACGTCACTGAAGTTGAAGCTGTCAATGCCAAGGCTGCTGAGTGATGTTTGACTTGCATGCGCTGAAGGCACCGATCCCTTTTTTGCTTACACTTGCTTGATAGAACCAAAACTGTCTCTGTCCTGTGATATAGGTCTGACGATGTAGGGCGTGCGTGTCTCTACGAAACTGTTACCTCTTCAAGAAACTCAAGTCTGTTAATATTTTCGCTGTGAGTGTTTCCTTTTCAACTTTGCATGTATACCAAGTGCACCCATGATATACCATTTCACGGGTACTGCTAGTGCGCTGGTGTAGTCCCTTCTGTACGTCTCTGCTCTGCGTGTTCGTGCGTCCATGAATGCGCCAAGGCCACTGGTCCGATTTATATGACACTTGCAAGGTGTGTTGCAACTCTCTCGGACAGAAGAAAGCATTTTCGTGGCCATATGTATCACCGCTGTCAAGTTATTTGACATTTTTTGTTTGAATTCGCAGTTTGGCTTTGGAGAAACGTACAGGAAAGTTTATTAAATGAAGATTGTACAGCTTAGTTTAACTTGAATTACACTCCTTGACGCTATTTATGATACGCTCTCAAAACCTTCCTTTCTTCAGTGAACCTATTGGCGCATTATACTTATCAAGACCAAGCAAGGGTTCATGAGCTTATCCAGAGGCCAAAAATTGATTAGTGCAGGAAAAAAATAGTGCCGCATCGAGAATACGGCAACTGGACGTATGGCAGCTTGCCATACGTAAAGTTGCACATGTGGATTTCAGATGATGTCACACTGCATAAACTAGCTATTGCCGGGAGTGACGAATAGCTTTGTATTGGTGATATAGCGAAAATAATGTGGGACAGAGCGAAGACGAGCGATTTGTACACAGTTTCTGGGACACCGAAGTTGTCATAGACTCATCTTCAAGTTTTCAAGCAATTGTTTTGGTTATCTAACTATTGACAGGCCTAAGAGACTCATACGTGGAAGGATTATACACGAATTGAAGAGAAATGCTGGGGCCGAGAGATACACGAGGCTCAGATGAACAATTACGTGTGAGAAGCACGTCCTATGAGACTCATCCACGGATCGGGATGATACACTAGATGCTGGCACGATGACACGGTTTAGAAAGATTCATGGGTGCCAGTATATTTATTGGACGGGATTGTCATCGAAGAATGGTGTGCGATGAGTTACATGCGTTGATGGTTGGCTTGACGGGCCTGACATGGTGTGCGATGAGTTACATGCGTTGATGGATTGCTTGACGGGCCTGACATGGTGTGCGATGAGTTGCATGCGTTGATGGATGGCTTGACGGGCCTGACATGGTGTGCGATGAGTTATATGCGTTGATGGATGGCTTGACGGGCCTGACATGGTGTGCGATGAGTTACATGCGTTGATGGATGGCTTGACGGGCC
>SDVV010037502.1:0-10831 GCA_016164225.1 Gammarus roeselii
CTTATAAATAAATAATAATGAAACATTGCTAATCCCTCGCTGTTTAGAGTCGATGGCGCAACAATATTTGAATTACACTATGAACTCCTGACCCAGTGCATCCCCTGGATGGCGGAATCATCATGGATGCGCATCGTTATTTAGCATGTAAAATAAAATCTCTCTGGGATGTAGATGGTCCCGTCAGGTGACAGTGTCAATTTGACCTCGTGTCGATTGCGATATTCGACCATCATTGGACTGCACAACTGATTGAATATTTACTGCGAAATTATGGTCGGTAACTTAAGTAAATTATTTTTCCAGATAAATACATGCTACCGTTCACTGATACATACAGATATTCATAATTTGAGGAATGCAGCGTATTTTGTTATCTGAAGTATTCGTTGTATGTTGTGATGAAAATACATGAAATATGCAAACCGAATTCTTTAACATCGAACAGAACCCCAAACGTTAATATAATGGGAATTGTAAGATGGATTGCCTGGTCATCAGTTGATTGATTAACATGCGCTTAAGTCACAGTCTTGATAATCTAAATTTTGTCATCGAGTCATACAAGAGGTGGTCAGTAGCACGTCTTCCACTTTGAAACATTTTTCATTTTTTTGAACATCTCACAGGAAAAAAACACTTCACGTGTAGTTTCCTGTAGAAACAATTTCATAAAGTATTTTTATTTACAATGAATGAATCCCTCACCAGCTGTACAGTTGCTCTCGTCACTGTAATCACTGCAGCTGACATGACCGTTGCAGCGTTCATACGAGGGCAGACACTGCCCGTTGTCGCACTGGAACTGTGAATCTGAACATATATCTGAAACCGTATTTATCTGTTAGCATTATTTCTTTGTACATGGGCACAGATATTCAAATTTCTACTGTCACCTGACATACCACACTAAAATATGTGTAGTATGGTATGTCAACATCGATAAACATTGCTGTACCGCAAATACGTTGGCGCAGGTACGCCCACGACGAGCCTACAGACCCACACGAAGGCACCTACACGATACAGTCGGACTCAATCCATCTAAGAGAACTGCCTGCGGTGGCGGCGTATGGGGTTTTGGCCCCAGCAGAAGTCCCTCAACCCATCCTGTGTCATATCGTCACCGGTGGGGATGGCGTTGTGTGCCTCCTCTCTGCGGTGTTGACGAGGAAGCTGCCTGGGCGCTGCTCGGGCCTCTGACTCACCGACACTTTCAAGACAAGTGAGCCACGACACATGCATTGCATTTTGTTCCCGGAGAAAGTGAATGATGGTTACAACAGACATCCTTGTCCGACATATGAACATCTTTCCCCGCGTCTAGTTAGTGAGATGAAGTGTGGATGAAAGACATGAACACACTAACAGTTAATTTGTTTTTGTTTTTCCGTAGAAACAAAATTATACGACACAGGGGCAATGTATTAAATGCTGATCAACACAAATAGTTAATACAGATATCAGTAACAACACTCTCCACCATGCCCTAAAGCTAGTCTTCTCCACCCACGTCCCAACATGCAGGTGTCGGTTGGCAACGTGGGTTTTGGGTGGTGCGCTGGCCGCGGCTTCCACCGCCAAAGGTGGAAACCAAGGCTAAGTAGCAACATTCAGCAAGGCGCAATAACGGGGAAATTTGAAAATGTTAAGTGGTGAACGTCTCATGGACACATAACCAGGTCTTCGAATAAGGGGCTGGTCGGCTGCAGAACGATTCTTGCATTACTCTTCACACATTCACGCCCATGCCAAATCTTAGCTATTTGGCCAAAAGAAGGCCCAGAAGAGAACATGGATGGACACTTTATTCTTGTCACTAGAGTTTGCAAGTGTTTGCAACCGGTCCCGACAATTTTACTGGTTAACCCCTGCTGCATCATAGGCACCTCATATTATCAGTGCCTTATTCACGCGAACCATCTACTCATATAACGCTTTTTTTCAAGTCAACAACCACTTATCTCTGCCATCATCACCCATCTCTTATCATCAATCCTCTTCTTGAGTGAGAAACACATCAGAATTGATATATATTCTCTGTCCGCAAGCTCTCCCAACTATGAACCTCAAATGCGGAAATAGAGCATGTACAAAATTATTTATTTGCCAGCGTGTTTTCATTAGCTACCAGGGGATGGAGGATGCAGGAGCAACAGCCTAAATCAAAACCTTGAAAACCAACAAATCTGCAGCTTTCGACGGTTTCCTCCCGAGAGTTATCAAGGCTGTCTTGGATGGAACCGTCCCAATCTCCTGGTGGTTCTAAACCAGTCACTAGTGGAGGAGACTGTTCTCGACAAAATGAAGATAGCCTACGTTACCCCTATCCACAAGAAGGGGCCCATTAGTCAAGCCTCAGTTGCAGACTAAATAGTAGACCATCTGCAGAAAAACAGTCGTCACGATTTCCGATGCACGAGATCATGCCTAACTAATCTTCTTGCATTCTTCCACTAGATGAACTCTATCTACAAATACTCAAGAGCTATCGTTATTCTGTACATTGTTTTCATGAAAGCATTTGAAAGAGTCCCTCACGAAATACTCTTCAGCAAAAGAAGAGCTCTTTTGAGCCGTGTGTACAACTGCAGAATGGATAGAGCACTTTAAGCTCGTTGTAGGGCCCCGTCAGAAACGGAGTCCCTGAAGAATCAGTCCTCGGCTTCTTCCGTTTCTCCATCTTGACCTAGACACCGGCTTTGTCATGAAAATATTGAAGTTTGCGGACAGCATCAAACTTAGTGCAAACGCAGCAATCCTACAGCTGTCGATTCCCTGCAAAAAGATCGCGACAGTCAGGGAATGGTCAGAGACATGGAAATTAACGTCCAACACCGATAAGATCACAGTCATGAACATTAGTAGAACAAGCTGATCTGCAAACTACTGGTTATTGGGTAGCCAGAGCACGAAAAAATACCATAAATAAAACATTTGAGTGAGTTGCAGCACGGACCTAAAGTTCTCGAGACAATGCATAGAAGTTGACAAGAAGAGGAACAAATTCCTCGGTTTCTTCGAGGGACAGTTGCAATACAGAAAAAATGAAATTGTCGAAACACTGTTTCAACACTCTAGTTAGATCACTGCTGGAATATACTGTTCAGTTCTGGTCTTCCACTGACGTCCGCGACATGAAGAGGCTAGCAAAGGTTTAAGCAAGGACAAAAAAAAAATATTACTACCTCAGATAGGAAGGGTAGCAGATAAGTGTATGAGAACGAAACTCTCTTTACATTAAAAAGACTAAAGCTTAGAGAACAACAACTTGAGAACTTCAAAATTTTGAAAGTTTCTCTAATGTAAACCACAGGAACCTCTCCACGTTAAACGACATCCTGCCGTATGCATGCGGCTTGGAACTCCAACCGCAATAGTTCAACATCCGACCATGCGAAGACTTCATGACCTACAAAATCAGCAATGTCTGGAACAGACACGTGCCATGAGTGATCGCGAGCGGATGAGTCGATGCGTTAAATCGTAGATTGGATCGGATCATACAAGCCTCAAATCAAAAGAAGTAGCCTACAACAACAAGTAGAACCAGTTCGTGAGTGGGAAGCGGCCTTACGGAAATGGCGATATAACAGTCCTAGCAGCCAAACTCGACGACGACGAGCTAACTAGGTAAGTGGAAACCACTCTGGACGCATACAAAAATAATTGGAAGCGGCCTGTGCGGCGCAAGTTGAACAGAAGGGGTTTTCTCAGAGAAGTCAATGAAACTGTCTACACCAATAGCTCCGACCACTATACTAGTCTACCAGCCTTCGTAAACGTCACCAACAACTTAGTGAGGAAAACCAGATGGATCAGAACTAAATCAGGTAAATATTTGAGGGGAGGAGGTGTTTCAACACAGATTGGGCTTGGCCGTTTTGGACACGACCGTTTAACAGGGTATCCTGGTGCAGTCCCCAACACTCTGTCCACACCACGAACTCCGACCACAACACTAGTACACCAGCCCTGGCGAAACTGAAATGTTTTTTTATTGCTGGCATGAGAACAACTGGGCACCTGCCCGTGGTGTGAGACGCCAATCCGAATCGCTCCACCATACGGTAAACCAAACGCCAGTACTAGACGGTGCGACTAGAGAGACGAGTGCCCTTCCTCAATACACCGGTCTCAGTAGGGCACAGAAACAGCCAAGTCTACGGCCGCACGTAAAAAATGTTTCCCCTCCCTTATAGCATAAGGGCTTTAGGAGGGGGAGATGTCGATCCTACAAAGGTTTTTAAAAGATCCAGGGCTGCAATTCAGCACACAAACAGCATATCGGCTTAGGTGACTGGATTTAGAGCTCATATTCCTTGTAATTCCTCACAACTCTTCCGTTCCAAATCGTATATCATCATTCCTGATTTCAATTATCTGCAAAACTTCTGCGGCTGAGCCTTCCAAACAATTCTGATTGTAACGCATTTCATTTTATCCTTTCGACGTTCCTCGCCTCCTCCCGCAAACCCTAATTATACCCCTATCTTCTCTTCCATACCCAAGGTCTTGCCCACATTACACGGTTCATTGATTCCAAGCCCTTGCGCCCTTCCATCAGTCTGCATCGCAAATCCGTTTCCACGCCCCGTCCTTAAGCCACAAGTGTGCTCAGGAATTTCAAACATTTGATTTCCTCAAATCAATCTTCCAATTAAGCTGCCAATGATTTTACTCGCATCGTCACACCTTGAACTTCTAATTTCACAATTTCAACCACATTGATATGCGATACCTTCTCACATGAACCCAAACAAACTCTGCCACCAGTCAACAGAATTTCACATAATCGTCTGCGTACAGTAGTGCAGTTCCGTACAAAAAACAACAGTAAAATTAACTGCCATCTCTAGCTGTTTGATCAAAATAAATCCAAACCTCCCCTGAAACTGAATAAGCTCTCCTGTGATATAAGGGGTAATAGAGAAGGAACGGTAATTTTCTACTAATGGAGAATCCTAGGGATGTTTGCAGACCGCGAGCAGAAGCAGACGGAGAATATAACAGTTT
The DNA here is from genome assembly GCA_016164225.1 of Gammarus roeselii. Taxonomy (NCBI): domain Eukaryota; kingdom Metazoa; phylum Arthropoda; class Malacostraca; order Amphipoda; family Gammaridae; genus Gammarus; species Gammarus roeselii. Next base: position 5,017 of record SDVV010037502.1, read on the forward strand.
TCAGCATGATCCAAAGCACAGCTGAAAATTTGTGTCCAATGATGTCACTATGTGTTGGTATGTTTGAAATGATAAGTAGGAGTCAGGAAAGCTGGGTCACGGTATTGTTTACTGTAGAAGTGCCGCATCCACAGATCTGCAACAAGTCGCCCACACTCACCCATCAGATGTGGTTTACATGGTTCCGAACAAAATACTACGCGCTTCAAGGTGAACCACCACTTGCGTTAGTTCTTACGGAGACAATTCCGAGTAGCAACTGAATGTTGGATATCTAGATGCACTAGATATCCAACATTCTGATACCATGCGACGTGAGATCCCGTATAGCAGCTGGAATACCCATAGTCCCAGTCAATATTGAATTTAATAAACACTATGTTGCAAAGGTTGGCATCAGGAACACCCTGCCGCGCATACACGGACATGGGCAGAGAGGAATGGTCAGATCCGTCAGAAGGTGCATCAACGGAGACTCGAACTAGCTCATTCACATTAATATCGAGCGGACAAGTGGTCCCATGATTGGGGACGGCCACAAACTGTGCACATGACGACACAGCGTTCATGGCACCGGCCCGATGAGTCGGGTTGATGAGCAACTGGTCACATGACGACACAGCGTTCATGGCACCGGCCTGATGAGTTGGGTTGATGAGCAACTGATCACATGACGACACAGCGTTCATGGCACCGGCCTGATGAGTCGGGTTGATGAGCAACTGGTCACATGACGGCACAACGTTCATGGCACCGGCCTGATGAGTCGGGTTGATGAGCAACTGGTCACATGACGACACAGCGTTCATGGCAACGGCCTGATGAGTCGGGTTGATGAACAACTGGTCACATGACGACACAGAGTTCATGGCACCGGCCTGATGAGTCGGGTTGATGAGCAACTAGTCACATGACGACACAGCATTCATGGCACCGGCCTGATGAGTCGGGCTGATGAGCAACTGGTCACATGACGACACAGCGTTCATGGCACCGGCCTGATGAGTCGGGTTGATGAGCAGCTGGTCACATGACGACACAGCTTCCATGGCACCGGCCTGATGAGTCGGGTTGATGAGCAACTGGTCACATGACACACAGCGTTCATGGCACCGGCCTGATGAGTCGGGTTGAAGAGCAACTGGTCACATGACGACACAGCGTTAATGGCACCGGCTTGGTGAGTCGGGTTGGTGAGCAACTGGTCACATGAAGTTTTCCGTTCACAAAGTATTTTTATGCTACGGTTCTTCATTCTTATTAGAAAGATGAGAAGAGATGTGTAAAATGGTAATTTCATCAGAGGGTTACCACATAGGCTAAAGACAAAGACGTTAAATGACTGTTTAAACGCAATTACCAGCGCGCCTAAGCTCTAATCTGTACTCACTTCGTCTGAATTGCTCGCAGTCCTGCTCGTCCGAGCCGTCCTGGCAGTCGCTGAGGCCGTCGCACCGAAACACTGAGAAGACGCACTCCGAGCTATTGCACAGGAAGCCTCGGAAGCAGGTTCCTTTATAACAACAATATGACCCATGTACAGGAGTTAGTACTCAAACAATGGTTGATATGTTATCAATTACTTGCGCTGAGAAATTAATAAAATTGGCTTATATTAGTAAGACAGATCATTACAAAAGATGTGAGTTTTAAATTCACGAAATTTTATATTTTATCATCAACACACGTACCACTAGGGTTGCAAAAAATGAAGTACGGTTTCTGGGCATGAACTCATACTATTTTTCAGGCATTGTAACATGTTTTATCACTATTAAATTGTCTGTTTCATGGTTTGGAATTGGAGCATTGATACGCCCCAATGTTTTTGTGAGCTTCAACGTAAATCCGTTCCCGTGCCTTACAACTTAGGCAGGGCCTGGAGTTAGCTGTCCTTCGACAAGACGACCCAAGCAGAGTCCTTGCATTATTGTGATGAAGCATCTCTAATCAGGCAAAGACACTTGCATTGAAAAATGAATTGCTACACTAAGTAGAACGATACGAAAATAACCTAATAATAGAGTTTTTTTCAAACATCTTGATGCAGAACCACATATACTTTGCTCCGATTTTTCTGAAGAAATCATTGCAGACTACACAAAACATTGTTGATACATTTATCTCGATAAGTATCAGGTTGCATCAATAAACCGTGCGCTGGGATAACGTTACACCAAAGAGACATGTTCCATGTCTGAGTTTAAATCTGAATATCACACAATGAGGCCGTTTCTCCTGACTACCGTGTCGCCTGACCATTATTATTTGACCATTATTATTTGCGATTGGTGCCTTGACGCTGGTCACCCAATAAGCAGAATAACACCAGGTGAAGAGTCTCAATTACTTCCCACTCCCTAAAAGTCTCCCTTCAACTTTCGAAGAGTTTCACTTCAACTTTCTAACAATCTTCCTTCCAATTTCTAGGTCTTCCCCGACTGCTTCGTTTCAGTAATTGTTTTGGATGCTCTCCGTGTCCATAAATGTCGCACATTTATCATGTGAAATCCAATTGTTCGCGAACGTTGCATGGACATGGCCTAAAAAATCGTAAATGGGCATGTACATTTCAAATTCCCACGGTTGCTTACTGCATACACTAGTTGAGAAATTATTCTGTATTTTTCAGAAGCAGTCTATTTTAGAGATTATTGAAGAAGTTAAAAGCATCGAATTCGATTTTTGGAGGGCCTAATAACTACATGTTGCGTCGTTTGCCCTTTTCTCTTGTTGTTACTTCAACCCTTGTCCCTTGTTGTTACTTGAACGTGTGTCCTATAAATTACCGGCCGAGCAGTTCCTCTCATCCGACAAGTCCCCGCAGTCGTTGTCACTGTCGCATTGCCAGTTCAGGGGCACACAGCGCCCGTTGTCGCACTGGAACTGGTTTGTGCAGGGACCTACAGATTAGAAATGGTTCAAATTAGCATAACAACGTGAAATGCGATCAGTCTGCAGAGTTACATTTGTAACATATTTTGTGCCCACAACTGTACGCATCTGTAATGTTGTGATTATTTTTCTACCATCTATACATATTAGTGTTGTGTAGATTATTTCACACCCAATTGTGCACATGTGTGAATTGAGATTGTTTTACTCACAACTGTATATGTGTCTTGTAGAGATTGTTTATTTTCACAACCGTATATATGTGTGCTGTAGAGATTGTTTCTGCTCACCACTGCAAAGATGTGTGTAATAGTGCATTCTTATGCTCACTATTGTACATATGTGTGTTGTAGAGATTATTAAGTTTTACAACTGTATATATGTGTGTTGTAGAGCATGTTTATGCTGACAACTGTACATATATGAGCTGATGATATTTTGCGTCAAATTAGTACGTAAGTACATGATGACAGACATTCAATGACTACATACGGTGTAAACCCGCTGGAATTAAAATTAATCAGCGTGTATTGTTCTCAGTGCAACAGATGATGCACCTGACGTATGAAACAATCCTCCTCAGCCACTCACCACACCCTGCCTCGTCGCTCTGGTCGGTGCAGTCCGTCTGGCCGTTACACTTGAGGTCGGCAGATTTGCAACTATTGTCGCACATGAACTGATCAGGATCGCATGGGCCTGGAAAGATATACCATATGGTTTACGTAATCTAAAGCTACGTCTCTGAACTAGTGCATTAGTATAATTGGGTACAATACATCATAACAAAAAATCATATCAAAAGCTATGATTTACAGTGGTAATTAATTTCGGATGTAAATAGTCATAGACGGTACAGGTCAAAAAATCAAACCAAACCGGCGCCACTTATTCGTCAGGGTGATCCGCCAAACAACCGCCACAACCGCCACAGACTGATGACTAATGTTGGGTGATGATCGACTAGTAACGGGGGTGCTGTCTTTTGTTAATGGGTCAATTAATAACTTGTTTTCCAGGTAGCCAACGAGCAGAATGTGTATTGATCATGTTAATATTGTGTTCGTGTTAGTTTATATCTAGTAGATATGTCTAGTTGAATAAGTGTAGAAATTGTAGGTAACGAAAACTATTTAGCTCGCACGCATATGAGCTTCTCTATACATTCACATTAGTCCTGCTGAACGCCGATATCAACTTATCGTTAAAACCACGCTCCTACACCACAGCAGGTTAACCGGCTGCACGACCACCGGTGCCACCAGCAGACCAACGGCATTGACGTGTGCCGAGATAACATACCGGCAAGCAGCGTCGTCGGCGTGTGATTAGACTAGTCTACAGTGACTAGTCAACTCACGTAGGGAAGCAATGATTCGGACTCCAAGATTCTGCGCATGGAACACTCCGGTTAAGTAAAGCAATTTCATGCTATGTTTCTATACGTAGCAGGTGTACGCAGCATGTAACCGAGTTGCAGGTGTACGCAGCATGTAACCGAGTTGCAGGTGTGCACAGCATGTAACCGAGTTGCAGATGTACGCAGCATGTAACCGAGTTGCAGATGTACGCAGCATGTAACCGAGTTGTTTCAGAAGTGGTTGTTACTTTAAGTGGAGGTGTTCACGCGTTGTCAAAAATGTTTAAACTTTGTTATCCGTGTAAAAATTTATTAATGGTGCACAGTGGGGTAGAGTTGCCTTTCTCGTACAGGACCCCCGTCCTGCCAGTGATTCTTTTTGTTGGTACACGTCAAGGGTTCGTGAATACTTGACTTTTTTTTCAACCCCACCGACTCCAGATGTAGACTAGACTGCAAGTTATTCATGCAGTGATTTGATGTGAGTTCAGCTGTATACCTCTTGATGACAAGTCTGCATACAGATAAGCTGCTATTCTCATCCTTTACTCACGCGTATTCTATGAGACTGACCTGGTTGTTCTAGGTAGGTATTAGGTTAGCGCTAAAGTTCACCAGCGTTTCACTACATCGGAGGAGAGCCAACTGATCAAACTCGACGGGACGGCGGGATTCGGAAGAATACCATTTTTTCTCCGTGTCAGGTAAGAAGAAAAGCTAACATTGTTTTGACCTTTACAGCATATCCTGTTTCGAAGCGGTTGCCGGTGCATCGGGACGAATTAACAGCTGTCTTTGCTACAGTACTACAGTACAGGCCTACAAATTGTGTTAACTTCTCACTTAAGATGTTCGAACCATTGCCATGCCTAACATAGAGATGACCATTGCCGCGGTAGTGGGTACGCTCCTTCTGGAAAGCCCTTTGTGCACACAACTCTATTTCGGGAGGTGACCCACTGACGGCTCACCATGAAGTGTAAAACGCTCTTCAAGGCAAAAGAAGTGCAAGTGAGATTTGTTCTTCAAAACACACATGGAGGGAAACTATCGTCCTGGTAACTAGGCGTGGTGCACTTCAATTGTTTCGTTTATCAGCACTTCATAACTTAAATACATGCTTCGATCTTTACTGTGGAGCTACCAAGGGCGGATTCACTCTCAAGAGAGATCTCTTAGACGTCTCACCTTCAAGTGCCACAGGCTCATCAAGGAATCAGAAGTGCATTGACGACATGTTCTTCTAATTACTTGGGGAGCGTCTCTGCCTATGAAGCTGGACGTGTTGCTCTTCAAATGTTTGAGCATATTTTCAAAATGTTATTTCTCATATGCTCTTTTCGATCTAAGCTAAATGCCTAGTTAGGGGCGTCATGGCCTCCAATCTCTGGGTCAAGCCACTAGGCGTGCACTCGGTGAAAAGTAGGAGTCCGCTGAACGATAAGGGTGTCCGTCTCTGCTCGATGGTCTGAGATGCCACCGCCTGAAACCTGAGTGTTCTATTCCCATCTCCACTAGCCTCTATCCTATAAATGTCAATCTGACATGATCGTTTTTTTT
>SDVV010037503.1:0-10831 GCA_016164225.1 Gammarus roeselii
CGCTCCATTGTTTTGCCGGCCTTTGCAGTCTGGCGTGCTGTGGCATTTGTGCCTCCTGTCATGCTCTGCACCCTGGCCTTGCTGGGGTGTGGGGTGGTCTTGGGGCAACCAAGGTGAGAAACCAAGGTGAGAAACAATCATACAATGAAAAGAAATACATATGAACATACATCACATGGTTGCTACAAATTAGTCTAGTCAGAAATCTGACAACTCATCATACATCAGATCAGCAAGGACCTGCTTATAGTGAGTGATATAGGTATGTCAACTGCACTACATCAGCAGGTAAGCCATTCCACACACCAACACATCTCACCCTGAAGGACCTACTGCAGACGTCAAAAGAACAAGGAGGAACCACCAGCATCGGCAAGCAATATTTGATCAGATCTTCTCTAAGAAGCCAACCCTTAACAGAAAAATCCAGTCTCCTCCAACAACCACCCTAGTCATGCCTCATATCATTTTTAATGCCGAGGGATTTCCTGTAGCAAAAACAATTGTACCTATATGTTTTCAAAAACTGTGCAGTATGATCTGCAATTTATTTTGAAAATTGCCACCAAATTGAGCAAACTTGGGTAAAACTCTAGTTACAGCATCAGAATTTTTGAAACTCCAGATTTTTCCAAAATAAAATTTTCATTTTCAAAACACCAGACCTTCACCTTTGCAATTCTTCAAAAAATGTGTGTTCACATCAGACTTGTTAGCAGTTGATGCATGGCTACTAACAATGACTTGCCCTTTCTATTGCAGTGATCAAAATTGGACATTTCTTATGTGCATTTCCCAAAATGGCGGTGCAAGGTGGTGGGAGTCACCCGAGTCAATGCTAATAACAATATTGAAACTTTTGGTGTTAAGTGGTCATAATTGAAGTAATTTGCTGCATAACAACAAATTTTGTGAGTTAGCTTCCAGGTATTTGTGATTTTTTAATCTTTGCAGTAAAGCTTCTTTGAAGTCTCTTGCATGCTTGTGAACATCTGTTTTCTAATTTGTTCACTGATTGTGATTCATACCTATCAATTGTATTCATTTCAGTAAACTATACTTTTAACCTAGCCAATACTAAGTTTTTTCTAGTTCCTTGCTGCAGATCCAGCTATGACAAGTGGTGACATTGGCAGGAAGAGCACCAATGCTCTGATTCAACATATAACTCCATGCCAGACTGAATTAAGTACCATCAAAGTTAATGTACTATGTTCTGTTGGTGGTTGTGGTAAAATCTTTGCCACCCAGAGTTCCCTCAGAATGCATATGGAAAAGGTATTTTTATCAGATAGTATTTTACTCTTGTATGAATATAATTTGCATACTCAGAAAGCATATGGAAAAGGTATTTCTCATAGATTGTATTTTCCTGTTGAATTAATGTATCATGAGAACCATAGTTTAACTAATCTTGCTAGCTGGGCTTGCATCTGAAGAACCTGCTCTAAAAATCCACCTCATTTTTGCTTTGTTTTTGTGATGGGCGTGTGCTCACATGTTTTTTTTTGTGTGAGAGAACAGCTTACAGTTAACCGGCTTGGTGAGCAAATCGGACTTTTATTTCTTTTATAAATTAATGGAAAAATTTATATAGCTCCTAATCAGCTAATATCTGTGTAGCTTCTCATGAGCAATGGATGAATTAGGACCCTCAACTCTCCTGACCTGCTTGTAAGCATGCTATGCCTCCAAACTTGCCAGAGTTAGGGGTTCCCTGACGCGTTTGGCGAGCTAGAATAAACACGCATGAGAGGTATAAAGCTTACATTAAATTGACTCTTACCTTTGTCTCTAACCTTTGCAGCCTCCTCCAGCAGCGCCACACACCCATGAGTAGCAACATAGCTGGGGAAGGCAAGTACAGACATCCGCGCCAGTTTAATATTGAGAACAGTTATGTAAACACATGCCTAGGAACTGGAGTTGGTGTGCATCATTGACTATCTAGGCTATCAGCCCAAGAATAACACGGAAAAGAAAGACAGATGTCAAGACTGCAAAAAAAAAAATAGTGCACTGAAGAATAGATGAACTCCAGCCCATAGTCAATTTGAGACAGGACCCTTTAAATTCTGACTTGCCTCCTTCCCACCCATACGCTAAAGATGCCTCTCTCCCAAACCGCACATCCCTGACACTCTTACAGAAGATGGACTCAAAGACAATGAGAGAGTGCTTGCTGCAAGGCAGCAGCTGCAGCACACACATCTCACTAACACAATCCTTCTCAAATGTTAGATCTAGTTCCAGTATATCATGAGACAGTAAAACAGTGAGCTCCCTTACCTACTGCAAAAGACCATGCAACAAAAAGTAGTCTAAAAATTTCATATCGATTTGCTTAATGTAGCCATCAATAAGATCAGAGGACAGATCAATTGTTGTTGTTTATATTAAAATCGCCAGTGACAATCACCTTGCCAGGGCAAAAGTTGAAAAGTTCAATGATGCACGCGGGAATAAGAGGAAACAAATTTGTGGACTCACTTGCTAAACTGGCATCTACTCACCAAGAACAATTTTTTGCAATACATTACCGGGACTGGTTCCCTATCATCAACTCCCATATAACATCCCGATGGGATGAAATGTGGCAACAGAGTGGACACAAAATGCTTTCAGTCAAACACTCAGTCGGAGAATGGGAAACAAAGTTCACCAACAGAAAAGACCAAGTGTTCATGAACCGCTTGTGCACGGGACACACGTGGATAACTCACAACCACCTGATGGATGTCGACATAGGACCAAACGCGCCACCTTGCCCTTGTTGCCACCAAGAGGCTATCAGCGTGAAACACTTACTAATGGATTGCAACCCGACGAGCGTTCCTAGATCCCCTGTGCAACCTACAAAGCCTACTCACGGACCCAACCTACCATAAAAAGCTTATCGCTTTTGGAAAACACACCGGACTATGAACAAAGCTGTCTAAACCTCAAACACCTGTGCAAATGAGGTGGTCTCACCACTCCATTACGCACAGAAATAACAACACATTTTACGAAGGAACGCATTTACTCTTTACTCTCTTGAACGCGCTAGTACGCGTATATGCCACAATTGAAATATGTACAGACTTCATCTTGACAAGACTAATATTTTGGCACGCGAGGCTGTGTAAACTTCTTGATCAACGATGGTCGCACTTACGGGGGAGCCTATCATGACTCATGTTGAGGCTCTGGTGGAAGTAAGGCCCAAATCAAATTTAATGAGCAGGTACTTTCCAAAATTGTTTAAGAAAAGGGCTGATGAGCAGGTACATTCCACAGGTCATAGTCAATTAGCTACCTGTACCACAACCACATTTAGAATAAGTAGCTTAAAAACTCACAATGTTATGTGCCTTATGCAGATAAAATGGTGATCCATGTTTACAAGCTGTGCCATTTGTGTCTCTCTTAGAACACTATATATAGCAATGTCAATGAAGGACTATGCAACAGCAGATAGCAACCCAGTCTTACATATAGCTTAAACATGAATATTCTGCTTCAAACGCAAATCCAGAAGGAAATCTACACTGCAATAATTCCTCAATGTTAGTTGCTTCAGTATCTTACACCCTGCAGGTGCACCGCCAACTCTCCATACCTGCAAGAGGAAGTTCATCATGTCACTGGTATCACTGCCCTGAGAAGAGCTGCCATTACAACATCCATGCTGATTCAAAACTTGCTAAACACTTCACAAAAATGGGCAGTCTTAAACAAGTAGGTGCACAGGCAATCACTGGTCTTATGAAAGAGTACTTGTTTCTATCATAAAGCTACACAATTTTGATTTAATTGATGATGATGACATACTTTTTCTGACCATTGCAATATGTAAATCATAACAGTGTAAGACCTTTTCTGTCAGATTAGCCAAATATACCATTGGTATATTTTTATTCTCAGCAAATCTAGCTTCATGTTATCCAGCTGCCATACCACCATTTTCTTTATTAATGATTTGTTTTACGATCTATTTCATGATTTAATCACATTTTACATAGCTAAGTATCTAAAATTCCATTAGTGGTTTTTCTGAATATTGCTCATATGGAATTATTTACATGATATTGTGCTGGCACACCCTATAATTACCAAGCTACTTATTTATTAAAAATCTACAGATCCACTGCATTATGCAACTACCTGGCAGTCAGAAATATATGCAGTTGGTTAACTGGCTTTTTCTATGGTGCTTGTAGAAATATTTAGCAGCATTGTGTTATTCATTATTAGTTATGAAGTTTTTTTTAGTCATTGGTTAAAAAAATAAGATCATTACTACCTATTATAGTCATGATATGACTTAGACACATCAGTGCTGACTAGAATGTGTGCAAAACTATATGTAAGATTGCCATGCCCAATGCTTATTTTAATACTGACTGGGTGAAGCTTCCCCTTTCAGTAGTTGTGATGATCTAGTTTTCTTGTTGGGTCAACAAGGTATTTAAATTGGTTGAAACCACTTGAACTAAAATTTATTCCTGTAGCTACATGAACAGAAGCCTTTTTCGTACTTTATTTGTTGATGTGCAGCACTGGCTTAAAGTACATGCTGAGCGTATCCTGACATGCCCTGAGTGCCAGAGTAGCAGCTTTAGTTGCCAGCGTCTCCTGCTTGCTCACCGACGAAGCTGTGGGGTCTCTCTTCACTGCGCACATTGCCGTGACTCGAACTTCACGTCCCTTGAGGCACTGCAGTCGCACTGCCGGCGAAACCAACACACACCTGCACAGGAGTCCCTCGTCCTGATCAAGTAATTCATCTTTTTTAATTAACTGGCTGGTATAGTTGCATGTTGTAAAGCTCTTGGCAAACTACATAACAAGGTCTTGTAAAGTTTTACTTTCTGATTTAATAATGTAGCTAGAAGATGATTCAAATGGGAAACTATTCTGAAGCATAATTTTATAGCATTTTTAATAGGGGAATGCCTAAAATATGTGTTTCAGCACAAAAAAAACGTTATCAAACTAGAACTAAGTAGCCAACAAAAATATATTTCAACCAATGCAATGAGTGAAAAGCAAATCCAAAAGAAAATCTACTCTGCATTAATTCCTCAATGTTAGTGCTTCAGTATCTTACACCCTGCCAAGTGTAAGATACTGAGTAAGTAGTAAAAGCAAAGTTATTAAAACCCATTTCCTGGATTTTTTCAGTGCTTTCCTGAGTTGCTTTCATGAATAACTATCACTTCTGCATACACCAATAGATTTTTATGTCCCTCAGCATTCATGACCCTATTATCTTCCTCACTCTCCCAACAACTAGGAGGAAAACCAAAAAACATCCAACGACACGGAAATAAAGTAACTGTCCCACATCATAGAACCTGAACAAACTATTGCTATAGAAAAGATTACCCACATAATCAAACTCAAAGTTACAGTTGAAATACATCTGTCTTTCAACAATGTTGTGGTGGATAGATGATTATTCATTTTATAGATCATTACCAATTTATTTAAGTATTTTATCCTTCCTTATTTCATGGGCTCAATTATTTTTCTGTGCCCTTTTCTTGTGGTGATCACTTTTGGATTGGTTATTCAATTACATATTAGATGCCCATAGGTGCCCTAAGCGGTGTGTTAGTTAGTCTAGTCCAACCTACGGTAGGAAAATTTGCACTCTCCCGGGCGCCTAACAAATGTCGGGGCACAGCTAGGCGTTTCGATGGCTAAATGGTGAAGTAATGTTTATGTTGATCTTAGAGTGTGAAAATCTGAAATGGCACTCTGCGTGGAGGGGATGAGGCGAGTCGAGGTAGGTTGAGGCGATTGGAGACGAGTCGACTGGGAGGCGATGAGTCGAGACGAACCGTGGCTGGCCGAGACTAGGCGGCCCAAGGAACAAAGGGTAGATTAGAATAGATTAGAGCAAGGAAAACAAACAAGCAAGCACAGGAGTGTTCATGTCGAGTGTTTCCTTTGAAAGGAATGAAAGAAAGAGTGGGGGATAATCAAGAGGCTTTAGAAAGTCACGCACACACAAAGAAAAGGTTGTAAGAATAAAAAGAAGAGAAACCACAACTACCATCACCACCATACTAGTTACTACCCTACTACTACCACCCGAGGCTTTTCAGTTCCGGAGAAAAAAAGGTCGAGAGTCAGATTGACTAGTTCAAGAATGGGGCGAAAATGATGAGAAGCAAAGCATTTAGGTTCCAGGCGGTCGCATCTCAGACGGTCGAGCAGAGACGGCCACGCAAATACGCTCAGCGGACTCGCACTTCTCCTCGAGCGCATGCCTGTTGGCCTGCCCCAGAGGTTGGGTCAGACTGACTCCAACTAGGTATTGAGTCTACTTCAAAGGAGCATATGGGAATTAAATTTTGGCAAGTATGTGCACATTTAGGAGAGCAACACACCCGGTTGCCTGGGTAGTGGTCCTCCCCTATGTGCTCTGAAGATTAGGTCTTCTGTACGCAAGTGGTTCCTTGAAGGCTGTTGCACTACAAGGTGAGACGTCGGAGTGTCGCACTCCAAGATGAGACGTCGGAGTGACCTCTCCTAAAGATAGACCTGCCCTTGGCTGATCTAGAGTCTAGGTCAGAATTTTCAAAAATGTCATGAAATTTTGATAAGTGCAAGTGTAGGAGAGCTTAACGCCCAGTTTCCTGAGAGTGGTTCTTCCTAGTGTTCAGTAGAGTAAGTCTCTGAACACGTGTGATTGGTCCTACAGGAGCATTTCAAATTTCATGTGAGACGTCAGAAGGGCATCTGCAAAAAAAAAAAGGTTGCAGTCAAATGAGACATATTTTTACGTTTGATGAATAGTTATCGCAAAAGTTAGTCAAAATGCAAGAGAACCGTATTTATATTTTGCATTTAGACCATAGTCAAGGGAAAGGGATATTTTTGAATTTTGACAAGCGTATACATAGAAATTAATCTGAAGTAGGGCAATAAATTTATATCTCAATTGATACTTTATCAAGAAATCAGCAATAATAAAAATGGTCATTTTTGCAGTTCCCTTAAGGCTGCCGCACTTCCAGGTGAGAGTCAGAGTGACATCTCCTAGAGAAGAGTTGCTGGTGACAACTCCTGGGTTTAGTCAAGAGGATGGCACAAGTATTAAAATTTGAAGTTATGTCAAATTGAGTTTAGTCAAAGGAAACAAAGGTTTTTAAATATCTGATAAGTTATTGCAAGATTACTCGAAAAACAGGAATTATTGTTATATGTTTTGAATTTTGAAATTGGCTCAAAAATGGAGTTTAGTAAGATAATCAAAAGTATTTTATATTTTTAAGAACAGTTATTGCAGATTTTAGTCTAAAAAAGCAATAAAAAGCTGTATTTGAATTTTGAAATGGGCTCCAATGTCTGAAGAAAGAGTTAGTAGGAAAGCGTAGCTCAACGTTATGCTGCAACAGGTCTCTCCTCGATCTGTGCTACAGGAGAGGGTGAGACGATGGATAGTTCATCCACACTGTACAGAGGAAGTTTGAAGGCGAGATGGTTTGAATCCTGGTCACGGCACCTCAAATATATATCGCCGGTTGGATTGCCACATGAACATACATTAGCCGTCGTGATTTAGATCTGTACCTTGGTTCCTCAAAGACGGCAAGACGAGTGGGGGGGAGAAGAGGCGTACGCTTCTCCAAACTCTATTGTTAGGGTCGCTGAATGTGCGTGGCTGTAGTACTAATAATGTAAAGAGGAGGGAGATTGGTGAGATGTTTGTGAGGAGGAAGTTTGATGTGTTGGCGCTGAGTGAAACTAAGTTGAAAGGTAAGGGCGAATGTGAGTTTGGCGTGGTAAGTGGAAGAAAGTCTGGTGTGGAGGAAGGTTGGGCATGAGAAGGTGTGGTCATGATATTAAGTGATTGGTTGGCTAGCAGCGCTACCAAATGGAAGGAGGTGTTCTCAAGATTGATGTGGGTGAAAGTTAAGTTAGGCCTGGAAAGATGGGCATTTGCGAGTGCTTACGGACCTGGCAGCAAGAGGAGTGAAGAGGAGAGGGAGCAATTCTGGACTGACTTGAGTGAGTGTATTGAGAGTTTTGGAAGTCATTTCAATGTAGTTGTACTGGGTGACCTTAATTCGAGAGTTGGAGATGTAGTGGTGGAGAATGTGATAGGAAGGTATGGCGTTCCCGGTAGAAATGACAGTGGAGACAACCTGATAGGTCTGTGTATGGAGCAGGAGTTGGTGGTCGGGAACAGTTTGTTCAAGAAGCGAGATATCCACAAGTACACACGGGTAAGGATGGCACGTGGTGGAGGGAGCACTGATGGATTTTGTGCTGATATCGAGGAGAGTGGTTGGGAGGCTGTTGGATGTGCGGGTGTTGAGAGGGGAGGGTGGAGGAGTGTTTGACCATCTGCTGGTGGAAGGTAGATTAAGAGTGGAGCAAAAGTGGAAGGGCAACAAACGAGTGGGAGGAGGAAGAGAGGTTGTGAAAGTGAGTGGACTGAATGTGAGAAGTGAAGCCGAGGAGTTCCAGCAGGCGTTGAGGGAATAATATAACAACGTGAGTGGACAGGACCTGAGAGATGTGGAGGAAGAATTGGAGACGTTAAAGGATTCGTTGCTGAGATGAGCGAAGAAGGTGCATGGTGCGCGCTGTGTGGGCGAGTGCAGAAGGAAAGGTTGCGAGTGGTGAAACGAGGAGGTCAAACTGGCGGTGGCACGGAAAAGAGGAGCGGTTGCAGGTGAAGTCTGTGGTGGCTTATGAAAGCTACAGAGAAAAAACGAGGTGAAGCAGGTGGTGAGGAGAGCCAAAAGGGACGCTGATGCTCGGTGGGGCAGACGGTTGTGCCAAAATTTTAAGGAGAACAGAAAGATGTTCTGGAAAGAGGTGAAGAGGTTGAGAAAGGGAGTGACCAGAAAGGAAGTGGTGAAAGATGGAAATGGCTAATTGTTGTTGGATAGTGGTGATGTATGGAAGAGGTGAGCCGAGTATTGTGATTAGTTGTTGAATGGCGGGGATGACAGAGGCTGACATTGTTGCTGCGGGTGGTGGCGCTCGGATGCCGGTTTTGGGAGTAAGACTTATTGCGGACATTACCAGTGAAGAGGTGCAGGAGGCGGTGGAGGTGATGAAAGCAGGAAAAGCCCCTGGTTTGAATGACGTTGCGACCGAGTGCCTGAAGAAAAGTGGAGTAACGATTGTCGAATGGTTGGTGAGGTTACTGAACTTGTGTTTTGTGGCAGGCGTGGTACCGATTAAGTGGTGCAGTGCCTGCATTGTTCCGCTACATAAGGGCAAAGGAGATGAAAATGAATGCTGCAAGTCGAGAAGTATCAGTCTGTTATGTGTGATTGGTAAGTTGTTCGAAAGAGTGCTGATCATAAGGATTTGAGACTGTACGGAGTGCGCAATTGGAGAGGTACAGTGTGGCTTTAGTAGTGGTATAGGGTGTGCCGATCAGATTTTTGCAGTGAGACAGGTATGTGAAAAGTACTTTGCCAAGGGAAAGGATTTGGTCTCGGCCTTCATATATCTGGAGAAGGCATACGACAGGATTGACAGGGACATGCTCTGGATGGTGTTGCGTTTGTATGGAGTGGGCGGATATCTGTTGAAAGCGGTGCAGAGTTTTTATGTTGGCAGCCGATCATGTGTCAGAGTGGGACGCAAGGCGAGTGATTGGTTCACAGTGAAAGTGGGACTGAGACAACGCTGCGCAATGTCTCCCTGGCTGTTCAACCTCTATATGAAAGGAGTGGTCAGGGAGGTGAATGCGAGTGTGCTGGGTCGTGGCGTGGAACTGTTGGAAGCAAATGGGCGAAGCTGGTAGTTGAGCCAGTTGCTACTTACAGATGATACGGTCCTGGTTTCGGATTCGGAGGTGAAGCTATGTAGGCTAGTGTCTGAGTTTGGTAGAGTTTGTGAGAGGAGGAAGCTTTGAGTGAACATGGGTATGAGTAAAGTAATGAGATACTCGAGGACTGTTGATGCGAGCAAAATTAGTGTCCCTCTAAATGGAGAGCTCTTGGAGGAAGTTCAGTGCTTTAAGTATCTGGGCTCCCATGTTGAGATAACTGAACTAGTGGAAACCTAAGTGACGGCGCGAGTGAAGGAGGGGTGTAAAGTGTTGGGTGCACTGAAGAGTGTGATGAGCTGTGGGACGTTGGGGATGGAAGCAAAGAGAGGGCTGTAGGAGGGTGTTGTTGTCCCAACTGTGCTCTACGGAGCTGAGATTTGGGGGGGTGAGAGCAGAGGAGAGAAGAAGGTTGAATGTTTTCGAGATTAAATGTCTGAGGAGCATGGCTGGAGTAACGCTGAGAGACCGGATCAGAAACGACGTGGTTTGAATCAGAACAGGGATGGTGAAAAAGTTGGAGGACAGAGTGAATTCGCGTGTTCTGAGATGGTTCGGACACATGGAGAGGATGGATGAAGGGAGATTGGTGAAAGGGATGATGAATGCGGAGGCGAGTGGTCGCAGGCCTAGAGGTAGACCGAAGTTTGGGTGGGTGGATGGATGGATGGTGTGAAGCAGGCATTAGGAAGGAGAGACATGAGTGTGGAAGTAGCGAGAGTGCGTGCAATGAACGGGCGTGAGTGGAGAATGGTTGTGAAAGGTTGATTTTGACGCTGCTCCGATGTGCTTTCCCGCCCTTGGCATCCCTTGGCATGGATCGATTTGGCGTGGATCGATTTGGCATGGATCGATTTGGCGAGTGTCCAAAGCTCTTTCACTCATACATCCGCACTAAAAAGAAGGGTCGTTTGTCCGTTGGTCCTCTTCGCGCTGCTGGTGGTGGGTATGTTGACTGCCCCCAGGTCATGAGTGAAATTTTTGCTGATGCCTTTGCTTCCGTTTTTGTTGTTGACGCTCCTCCTAATCCAGCTCCCAACCAGG
>SDVV010037504.1:0-10830 GCA_016164225.1 Gammarus roeselii
ATCAATTGGACAAAAGTAGAATAAAGAAAGCAGCCTATAATGAAGTGAAAATCTGTTAGTATCATTTTGTGTCTTTAACTGTGTGTGTATCAATAATCCAGTAACATGATACCGCACTAGAGGCCTCTTAATTAACGCGGTCACTGAAATGACATCAAACTGAACATTTAAAATAAATCGAGTTTCAAATAGAAAAGCAGGAAGCCACCAAAAAATAAAACATGCATATGAAAGTTATAGCAGTGGAAACCAATAAATACAATTCTAATTGGGAGAAAAATAATCGCCATAATTTTACTTCTCATTTAGCTTCCGAGAATGTTACCAAAAACACTATCAACGTGGAGGGTGTCCTACCAGTGTATTCGGTGGCACGACAGTCCACGAACTCAAGGGCGCACCAAAAAGCGTCCCAGCAATTTGGGTAACTAACAATATCAAGAAGAAACAGTTGGCTGTTACAAAACAGCAGTGGTAAACAGATACTATGAACAGAAACACGGCGGTAGTTTCAATTTCTCAGTACCTACTACATCAAGCACATGCATACACTAATTCAAAAAAATTACACATGGAAATACTGCCACCAATTAAATTCCAGCAATCACTTCACAACTCCATATCAGAGGCTGTTGCGGAATAATAACCACAATGTAAATTAGCATACCCATGCGACATGCTACAAACCCAAAATCAGAGAAACCCAGCTAAATCATACGCAAATAAGTTTGGGGTATGATTCAGTTGACATCCTTAGGAATTATACATTTAGATTTGAGTGGCAAATCTTTCTAGCGCGTTGAGTCGACGTTCTTCTGGCACCGAATGTCAAATCGGCAACTAGTGCCGCATCAAGCAATCGACAAGCTATCGTCTGTCTGTGGGATTGTTTCTTAAGAGTGATAAAACTGCACCACAAGCTACGAGTGGTGCTTCCTGGTAGCTTGTGGTGCGTGCGTTCATCCATTGCAGAAAAACGTTGGTTATCTATATTACATCTCCGAAATTTGTCATTACGTCATGATTATTGCAATTGTAGAAAACATCATTTGCTCGTCAACTGAAATCCACCATTGGTGAACGCTGATTACCAGTCGCACAGGAAAAGCTTGCCGTAATAAGTTTACATTTGTATAATACTAGGCGACTGATGTGTAACTCAGCAGCTAATAGAAAATTGTTACTACGTGTGCACTAATAATGTCGGTATCAAACCAGCCATATAACTCAAGTTCCTTTGCTTCATCGCATGACACTAACTAAAAATAAGTCTGTAGAAGCATCATTATTCTATCTGACTTCGCCAAGTCGGCACACTAGCATAGAAACTACGGGAAATAGATTAGATTAGAGCTATATGAATTCTGCCGCGATAGAGTCAATTTAATTCAAGCGCCGACAACTTCAAGTCGGTCATTAGTCTCTGTCTCTGAAAATATCATGTACAACTAAGGAAGAGGAGTACAACTGTGAAGGCATCGTGGAAATCACTTTAAAAACTCGCCTCATATAAATTACTCATTGTAGTTGCTAAAAATATAGATGCAGAAAAAATGTACTGCCTGTAGCTATACAAAGTTTGCTAGTAGCTACTTGTTGGGATGAAGATATTCAATTATGAATTCGTCCATTTTAATTGCACATGTCTATTTTGAATATTTCACAAACATTAACAACAAGGATCTTTGATACTAGGTTAAAGATACTCTATGATTAATACAACATCTTTGGCTCTGCGGGAGCTAATCCCTGATCCTTAATATTTCAACATGAGTTCAAGCACGTTGTTGATCGTTGCTGTTTCAACACGGTGTCGAAACGTTGAAGCTCAATGTTCCAGCATGAATTGTACCATGTTGATGTTTCAAGGCCTATATTTTCAGGCGAGTTCTAGCATGCTGCTGTTCAGTGCTTCAAGATGAATTGTACAACGTTGCATCGGATTAGTGTTCTATGATGTGCTAAGATTATCTAGTTGATGTTAACTATTCTAACGTAAATACAACTGGCTGATATATAATTAGTTTTCCAAAGAAATCTGAAACAGGTTGATGCTCAGGGTGATACTTAAATTATGAGTTTTTTAACATGATCAACACTTGTGAATTACAAGACAAGTTGTACCTGCAGTACCACTAAACAATAGTTTTAATCACTAGCAATTCCTTCAAATATCCTGCATACAAACAGCTACAACATAAATTATCAACACTTGAATACAATGATGAAGAATAATGATACAATAAAAACTAACACAGCAAATCACTGACTTATAGAGCGAAAACTTGAAATTGTTCTATATTTTTTCAATAAAAAATAAATTGAAAATCCTGCAATGAAAGGTCAGCGCAGCATAAATTTTTCCTCAACTACTGATATACATTTTCGAGCTAATTGAGGATAGGACAGATGGTGCGATTATTAGCATCACCCAGAAATATTGCTTTGACAATTTTTCATTTTGATAAGTTAGAGATTGCCATCTGCCAACGGCAAAAAGTCATTGGCCAGTTATTTCACACTAGATTGCTCTTATGTTTAGACTCGTTAGCCACAGAGAACAAGCACAATATTCAAAGGGGTCAGTCTTAGTTCCCATTATTTCACACTAGATTGCTCTTACGATTAGACCCATTAGTTATAGAGAAGAAGCAAAACATTCCTTGGGTCAGTTTTAGTTCCCAAAAGAGCCCCGTACAGAACAATACACTCTATGGACAATGGCACACTGTGCATTTAGAGACAGCCAAACAATGATCATTAAAGGGAGTGTCGATGTCTACCATTATAAGTATGATACAATAGAAGAAGAATTCTCCATCAATGTTACCCTATCGTTAACTGTAGCGTATCACACCATAATTTATACTATTATGCCTCTAACACAAAATCAGATGAACTTCATTAAATAAAGAAAAATACCATTTAGCTGGTGCAGTTGAGGTAGGATTGCAAGTGCCTCTTTAGAAAAGAAAGTCCTCTCAAACTGTTTTAGTATATTTCAAATTATAGTAAATGGGCACAAGACTGATATGGTCTTGTCTAGAGACTATTCCCCAGATTCTTTAATCCAGGAGACACTCCCAATATCTTTATGTTGGATTATGTGGCTATCATTAGTTCAAGTCAGACACTTGACATTCTTCAGGAATAGAAATTGCTGCAACGCTGATATAGGAGGCAATACATTTTAACATTTAATTAGTTCTTCAAACTCCATTCACAGATTCAGTGTGACATATTTAATACATAAAATAAAGTCATTTGATGTTGGGATCTCCCTGACTGTTCACGATGGATTTATCGGCAGTAATAAGAGCAGCAGTTTACTTATGCTCATCAAGCAAAAAGAAGGTTTGAGGAGGAGAAAACTAAGGAAACCATGTTAGATGACCTTGGGAAAAGATGTAATTACTCGTGCAATGCATAAGAGGACCCGAATCATTACACCTAAAGGAAATAGGGATTTCTTTATGCATGAAATGCACAATTTTTTCCCCAGAACAGAATTTTATGAATCACACCAAATATCAGATTTGTGTTCATTGGGTTTCTCAAACTCGATTTGGATAAGCAATAGCTATGTCAGTAGCCATGAGCAATCACATGATTCAGCCAAATAAACACTCAAAGAACAGCGGCGGAGAATCAACAGGTATCATCAAAAAACACAAACGAAGATACCATATTTAAAGGAATTCACGCGAGTCTAACATCAATGGCTTGCACATGTGCATCAACCCATTCTAGCGCAGGAGTTACTACCCTGATATAGTCATCAGCAACTGTTATATTGTGACAAGATTGTTTTAATATTTTTAACCAAAGTTACAACACGAGTTTGTCTTACGTGCGGTCTTGTAGAAAGTCTTTGACTGTAGGCTGAGCATCTCACTTTTCTGTACCAGATCATCAAGCTTCTCTCCCCTCTCCAGCACAGCCTCGATGGTGTTGTGCTGAAAATCAATGCACGCTTCAGATAAAAATTGATATGTTGAGAACTAACTTTAAGAGGTAATCAGGTACTCAGCACATCAAATATCTGTGTTTGACACCACCTCTATATTTGTCCCAATATCAACAACTAACAATATAGGTGTCAAGATCACAGATTCGAGCAAATAAATATTTTTTACTGCATATCCACATGCCAAGATTGAAAGAAACCTGCAACTATGTGTTTATACAGATGAAACATGCAACAGAATAGATATTGTCTGCCACAGCGGAACTATCAGGTCACCCAGCATTGTGTTATGTGTTAAAAAAATCACAATTTGATGATAGTCATTTTATTCATGTTGATCAAAATTTGAATTTATTTCCAAAGATTCAAATCTATGATGTGGGTGAAAGTTAAGTTAGGCGTAGAAAAATGGGCATTTGTGAGTGCTTACGGACCTGGCAGCAAGAGGGGTGAAGAGAGGGAGCAATTTTTCTGGACTGACCTGAGTGAGTGTATTGAGAATTTTGGAGGTCATTTCAATGTAGTTGTACTGTTTGACCTTAATGCGAGAGTCGGAGATGTAGTGGTGGAGAATGTGATAGGAAGCTATGGCGTTCCCGGTAGAAATGACAGTGGAGAAAACCTGATAGGTCTGTGTATGGAGCAGGAGTTGGTGGTCGGGAATAATTTGTTCAAGAAGCGAGATATCCACAAGTACGCATGGGTAAGGATGGCCCATGGTGCAATAGTGGGGAGAGCACTGATGGATTTTGTGCTGATATCGAGGAGAGTGGTGGGGAGTCTGTTGGATGTGCGGGTGTTGAGAGGGGAGGGTGGAGGAGTGTCTGACCATCTGCTGGTGGAAGTTAGATTAAGAATGGAGCAGAAGTGGAAGGGCAACAAACGAGTGGGAGGAGGAAGAGAGGTAGTGAAAGTGAGTGGACTGAATGTGAAAAGTGGAGCCGAGAAGTTCCAGCAGGCGTTGAGGGACGAATATAACAACGTGAGAGGACAGGACCCAAGAGATGTGGAGGAAGAATGTGAGACGTTAAGGGATGCGTTGTTGAGATGAGCAAAGAAGGTGTGTGGTGCACGCCGTGTGAGCGGGTGCAGAAGGAAAGGTTGCGAGTGGTGGAACGAGGAGGTCAAGCTGGCGGTGGCACGGAAAAAGAGGAGCGTTTGAGGAGTGATTGCAGGTGAAGTCGGTGGTGGCTTATGAAAACTACAGAGAGAGGAGAAACGAGGTGAAGCGGGTGGTGAGGAGAGCTAAAAGGGACGCTGATGCCAGGTGACGCGGACGGTTGTGCCAGAATTTTGAGAGGAGAACAAAAAGATGTTCTGGAAAGAGGTGAAGAGGGTGAGAAAGGGAGCGACCGGAAAGGAGGAAGTGGTAAAAGATAAAAACGGCCAGTTGTTGTTGGAAAGTTGTGATGTACAGAAGAGGTGGGCCGAGTATTATGATTAGTTGTTGAATGACGAGGATGACAGAGAGGCTGACATTGTTGCTGTGGGTGATGGTGCTAGGATGCCAGTTTTGGGAGAAAGACTTGTGGCGGACATTACCAGAGAAGAGGTGCAGGAGGCGGTGGAGGTGATGAAAGCAGGGAAAGCCCCTGGTTTGGATGGCTTTGCGACAGAGCGCCTGAAGAAGGGTGGAGTAACGTTTGTCGAACGGTAGGTGAGGTTACTGAACTTGTGTTTTGTGGCAGGCGTGGTACCGATTGAGTGGCGCAGTGCCTGCATTGTTCCGCTATATAAGGGCAAAGGAAATAAAAATTAATGCTGCAACTCGAGAGGTGTCAGTCTGTTATGTTTGATCGGTAAATTGTCGGGAGAGTGCTGATCAAATGGGTTAGAGACTGTACGGACTGCGTGATTGGAGAGGAACAGTGTGTCTTTAGGAGTGGTAGAGGGTGTGCCGATCAGATTTTAGCAGTGAGACAGGTCTGTGAGAAGTACCTTGCCAAAGGAAAGGATGTGTTTTGGGCCTTCATGGATCTGGAGAAGGCATACAACAGGATTGACAGGGAAGCGCTGTGGAGGGTGTTGCGTTTGTATGGAGTGGGCCGACATCTGTTGAAAGCGGTGCAGAGTTTCTATGTTGGCAGCCAAGCATGTGTCAGAGTGGGAAGCGAGGTGAGTGATTGGCTCACAGTGAGAGTGGGACTGAGTTAAGGCTGCGTGATGTCTCCCTGGCTGTTCAATCTATATTGACGGAGTGGTCAGGGTGGTGAACGCGAGTGTGCTGGGTCGTGGCTCGGCACTGTTTGAAGCAAATAGGCGGAGTTGGCAGTCGAGCCAGTTGCTATTTGCTGATAATGCGGCCCTGGTTGCAGATTGAGAGGAGAAGCTATGTAGGCTAGTGTCTGAGTTTGGTCGAGTGTGTGAGAGGAATAAGCTTCGAATGAACGTGGGTCTGAGTAAAGTGATGAAATGCTCGAGGACTGTCGATGCAAGCAAAATTGGCGTCCCCCTAAATGGAGAGCTCTTGGAGGAAGTTCAGTGTTCTAAGTATCTTGACTCCCATGTGGAGATAACTGAACTAGTGGAAACTGAAGTGAAGGCGCGAGTGAAGGTGTGTAAAGTGTTGGATGCACTGAAGAGTGTAATGAGCTGTAGGACGTTGGGGATGGAAGCAAAGAGAGGGCTGTATGAGGGTGTTGTTGTCCCAACTGTGCTCTACGGAGCTGAGACTTGGGGGGTGAGAGCAGAGGAGAGGAGAAGGTTGAATGTTTTCGAAATGAAATGTTTGAAGAGCATGGCTGGAGTAACGCTGAGAAACCGGATCACCAACGACGCGGTTCGAATCAGAACAGGGATGGTAAAGAAGTTGGAGGACAGAGTGGATTCGCGTGTTCTGAGATGGTTCGGGCACATGGAGAGCATGGATGGAGGGAGATAGGTGAAAAGGGTGATGAATGCGGAAGCGAGTGGTTGCAGGCCTAGAGGTAGACCAAAGCTTGAGTGGAAGGATGGTGTGAAGTAGGCGTTAGGAAGGAGGGACATGAATGTGGAAGTAGCAAGAGAGCGTGCAATGAACAGGCGTGAGTGAAGAATGGTTGCTTTTGACGCTGCTCTGATGCGCTTTCCTGCCCTTGGCATCCCGTTGTCGGGATGGTCGTGGGTGGAGGGGGGAGGAGGGAGGGGAGTGCGGACATTATGACGCAACAGACGTAAACCAGTGAAAAACTGTCGGGTCAACGGATCCTCGGACTGCACTCGTGATCCAGATTGTGTGTTGCGGGGGTTACCGGCCGGACCATTCAGCACAAAAGGGCTAAGTTGTGTGCGTGTGAGCGTATGAGAGTGTGAGGTGGGCCTTGCTGTCGGCCACCCCCCTTTCTGGCGGATGCGGCCTAGTGTCTGTATCTGTAAATTCATTTCATGTTCGTACAGAAGCATAATGAAGTCTTGATGTCGGTCAGGTATTAAAACACATATCAGCAGGTTGTATTGTGTTTTGGTTGTAAAGTTGACTGTTTAGCAACTGATATCAATAGGATTGGCACATGTTGAGCCTCTTCAGTTATTGGGTTGACTAGTCATTATTTTTAGAATGTTTAGATTGTTAAGAGTTGCTTTCTGCAATGTGTTTTATATGAAATTTGAATAAACCTATTTCATCATAGCTTGTACTTCACAATAGCTTTTGAACAATGTTTTTTGAGATACCAGCTACAAAACTGTAGGGAGGAGAGACTACTAAAAAGAAACAAATTGTTAGCTGATATTTTATAAATAAACAAATTTCACAGAGCTCACTTTATTGTAATACTTTACAAGAGCTTTCCACTAATAATAATAATGACAATAATAATAAAAAGATAAAATTAGGACTTCAATAACAAGCATCATAGGCAAAGTATTACAATTGAGACACTTGTCTTATACTATGGTTACAATGATGTGAATAACTCACCACCAGTGAGAACAGAGGTATATATATAAAATGTGACACAAACTAGAAAAAAATTAGGCAGGCAATTTTATTGCACATATTTGGAAGAACTCATAACTAAGCTGTGTGTACATTTAAAAAACACACCTTGATGTAATTTGACTGGATTACAGCAATGATCAGCTCGCTGAAATCAATTCAGCGGCATAAGTCGTCTAACTGTGTCATTAAAACTCCCTCTCAATTTTCTCATGCTATATTAGAAGCAATTTCTCCACAGTGCATTACAATATATTGGGAAGCAATATGATTTCAAAAGCTGAATTTATAGCTTCCCCTGGTGTAAATAAAAATTTCTGTATCAGCATGTTACCAACTGCCTTGTTTGTTTGCAACACGCTCGTCATCATTGCCATCTGCTGTGATGATGTGCCCAAGATATTGAGATTTATCTACATAATGAAGTGCAACACTGCTTTGTTTTACTTCAGTTGATAGTAAATATGACCTATTGGTCTAGCCAGCAAACACACAGTTTTTGTAATGTTATATATATACAATATCATGGGGTTCAGCTATTTTTTTTTACGAATATCAAGAAATTATTGCTGCGACAAGAGCTAGTCGGTGCTAAAAGCACCATATCATCTATAGAACTAAGATTGTTGATACAGCAATTGGCAACATGACAACATTGGTTTTCTCTACCTAGAAGGCAATTCAACTCGTTGGTGTGCACATTTTACAACAATGATGATAGCTGACCTACCTACCTAATCTGTTCATACAAGATTTCGAACCAGCCCCACCACACAAAAAATTCCCTTTCTCTGTACTGCATGCCATTTTCCCTGTATTGCATGCCATGGTAACTTAACAACTGTAGGAGAGAAATGGTTGGATGATTGTTATATTTTCAAAAACTGCCAATTAAACTCTCCACATTTTAATTGCTACTGTAATGAATTAGAGTGGGGACGTGGAGGATGATGGAGGACACAGTAGATTCACATATTCCGAGATGGTTTGGACCCATGATGAGGATGGATGATGATTGATAGGTGAAGAAAGCAAAGGCGAGTGGATGCAAGCCAAGGGGAAGACCAAAGTGTGGGTTGATGGATGACATTAAGCAGGCTTTAGGAAGGAGAAACATTAGTGTGAAGGTAGCAAGGGAGAGTGCAATGGACAGACACCTACACGTCTAATTGAGATATGTTCTGGCCATGTCTGTCAATGCTAGTGATACTGATCTCTCCTTGCTGCTGATCCAAATCTCAGATCTCACTCCTGACAACTACAACACAGAAGGGTAAGCTAGCAGAAGATGTTGAGAACTACAACACAGCAGGGTAACCAGCAGAAGCTGTTCAGCCCTGCTGCGGATACTGATCACAGACCAGCGTCCTGCTGCAGTGCTTGTACCATGCTGTTCTTTTTGATTGCTGGCGCGCTGAGGTATACTGCCTCCCATGCCTGCATGCCCTATTGGCAGGGCTATTGGGGCTGCAAAGCTGAGATGCAAAGGTGAGATCTCACTCCTGATGCAAAGTGGGTATTGCAAGATCCTGGCTAGTTCTTTGATGCTGAAGGAATAAGTTTTGATGCATTTGCAAGGGCATGAGAGGAGTGTGAGGTGCCTCTTGTTGTCAGCCACCCCCTTCTGAAGAATTTGGCCTTGAGTCTATATCAGTAAAATTCAAAATTTAAAAAAAATATATATGATTGCAATACTCTACAAGTGCTTTCAAATGTTGTTTAGATTGTCATGACCAATTCCTAAATGTGAAAGTCTTAGCAATTATATAAGGTCATCTTTCAAATATTGGTTTGATTGTCATGACCAATTTTTAAATGTGAAAGTCTTAGCAATTATATAAGGTCATTTTTTAGTAGCATGTAACTTTATACACTTTTTTGAAATCAGGGTCTAAAACCCTTTTGACAGAGCAAACACATACTTTGACAGTATCTCCAAGCACCACACATTCCAAACCATTTTCTTAAAATTTTGAAGAGAAAGATTTGTTTCAGCTTTATTTTTCACAGCCTGCCAACAATTGATTCTGCATAAGAAAAAAACTGAGGAAAACAGCTTCTTTCTGTTGAGGCATAGAGACATTATTAGCTAGCTACTTTGCAAGACAAAATGATTGACTTGGGTATTTTATTGAGATGATTCTACAAGAAAAAGAGAAAAACATTTCTCTGTAGGGGCTAGGAGACATAATTAACTAGTTACATAGCAAGACAAAATATCAGTCTAGAGTATTTTAACAGTATACAAATTACAGTTAAACACCAATTGCCCAGTAATTATGAACTAATCTGCTATCCAGCTGAAATAAATATTCTGGTAATCATAACTGGTGCAACTTTAAGCCACAAATCACTTAACCCACCAGTATGATCTTGGTGTCCTCCACTTCTTCCTGCACTCTAGTGATGGCATCAGCGTCTCGTGGGTTCTGCCAGCGCGCCAAAATTGCAGGCAGTTCTGTGTAAGCTATAGCTGTCTCGTGTGTGCTCGGCCAGAGATGAGATGGCACCTTTGTAGTAAAATCGTCCAAACACTGCAACAATGTGGAATTGTTTATTACAAAGCACTCTAAAATCTTTCACATGGTCTTGTTTATTCCTTCTCCAACTTTGCTGAATCCAAGCTAGCTATATCAAAATCTGAGAATAGATGGAGCAGCTAGCTGCAGGAATGGAAACTAAATGAGCCTCTCCTACATTCACTGACCCAATGTTACAGCCAAGAAATTAATCTCAATATATTAGTGAAATCATTCCTACAAAAAAAATATCTAACTGGTAGAAGTTGAAGCTACCTGAAATTAAAGCTCAACACCATAACCCTTCAAAAACAACCTTCAGATAAACAAAAATTTAAATGTAAATGAATATGTAGATATTTGTGATAGCTACATTAAATTCAATTTGCAGTGACTTTATTTATATATATATATATATATATATTTAT
>SDVV010037505.1:0-10830 GCA_016164225.1 Gammarus roeselii
TGTGTATGTGTCTGCATTGTGCTGGTATTGACCCCTGTATGCGCCGTCATTATACCGTGACGGGCCCTGCATATGCGAACAAAGCGTGTTTGTGTGTACCTGGTGTATGACATTAAAAAAATAATCTACGTAAAATAGAACCGTGTGAAGGGGATTTGATACGTACATCGCACAGAATAATGACTAAAAGTGTAACAAATTGAAGTGAATTTGTTCTTTTTGAAGCTACACGCTGAGTCTCATCCAAACGTGTAACAGAGATATCGATTAAAAATCTGGAATCTAAACATCTGCAGAAGGATATTTGCTGGATCAAATTGGAGAAATGTATCCAAACTGCTTTAGATATGTGGAATGTACAGCCCCAGGGGAGAGTTTCATACATATCAACATCATACATGTGCGTCAAACTTGAATAAAAATACATAACTACTGGTTAGGATGACTGTTAGGTTAGGTTAGGTTGTTTAGCAATTAATGTATTTGGCAGTGTATGGTAAACCCTTTTGCATTCATTGATATTTGATCTATGTTGTCGGACATTGATGTATATATATTTTGCTAATTATATACCTTAGACATTTATATCCTAGATCTTGTTGACTGCGGACCTTACATCACAGATCTGTAGAAAATATGTTAAGAGTGGATTTATTCAATATTCGTTTTAATAGACGAAAATGGTAGGAGCAACACATACAACATTAAAAGAAAAATACTTATTCTAACAGTAAAACCATACATACAATTTTCTTATGTTACAACACCCCTAACAATCACTGACATATGCGGTAAGCTGACATTAACGTTTTGAACTCGACAGTCTACTAACGAGCGATCACCAAACATTACTTGAAACTAGTCGATATTACTGGACTTGTAACAAGCAAAGTGATTATATATATACATATATATGTAGGTACATAAATTGGTAAAGAACTGGCGAAAAATACTGAGTCAAGTGGATAAAGCTTAAATCAATGAAGAAATACATGACATAAGTATGAAAACGGGGGGAAAAAAATCCTTGGTTAGATTAGGTTAGGTTTATGGCCCCTATACATTATAAACCTATAGTGAAAACTGCTACGGTGGATCTGGTGAATGCTCGAATAAGTAATATTCTGAATTAGAACGCAATCTCATAACAAAGCCTGAATTAATCGATAACTTTCAAGTGTATAAACTGCAAACGGATCACAAACATTTATATAAGTAGGACACGCGGGAATAAGCATCTAGTAAATACATGCGAGAGGATAACATAATTGAGATGAACATTAAATTAACGAAGAATTTTAACACTGACACTCTACAAAAATCCGGTAGATTAGATCTCCAAGACGATATGGAACCGGACCCAAATCCAGTGTCGAGAGGAAAAACATATCAATATTTGGATCATTACATCCAATTAAGTGTATTTTATACCCAACATTCCACAAAATTCGGCGAATTTATACTTAATACAGATATATTCATATGTAAACCGTTCAAAATCATATAACAACAACTATAAAAAATAACTCAATAAGATTCTCTACTCTACCCTAACAGACATTGAATAACTATTATATACGGTGTATCCTGCCGTACCCCAGAGGTTAAATCCTAAACCAGTATGGAAGTTGTATGGTCAATCAATATATGATGCCAATGTACACTACCGATCTTTTAATAAATAGAAATAATCCAGCACTTTAACTCCTAAGGTGATCTGGTTCATGAAAAAAACATACACTAACAACAGCCATACCGAAAAAATATCTGACATTTAACACCGAGTTAATGCGCATAATGTTATTTTTACTGCGATACCTGTTCAAATCTATAACAAATTCCTAGACCTAACTGATGCTATGCCTCTAGTAGGACAAAAATCCAAGCCCACGGTGTCATAACAACGAACTCTACAATGATTTACTAGGTCACATCTCAGCAATCTACCACTGATATATAACAAATTTAGAGGTGACACTCTGTCATGGTACAATACCTCAGACATACCATGCAACTGTTTAGTCCATCATCTCTGAACAACGTCGAGCAAAGTCACATCCTGGATATAACCAAGAATCTATGAACATGTACAGTTGTCATGAATGGGACAGATATGAGTCTCAAAGAGAGTGTGGCCGTAAAAAATCTGGGCATCTGATCACTGACGATTCAAGTAAATGACTACAACGCTCAACAGCTTGTCGGATAACCTCTCTAACAACCCCATGAAACTTGAGACCGGCATCCACAAGAACTTTCAAAATCACGTTGAACATGGATGAACTCAAAATGACAACCAAAGAGTGTAAGCCACCTTTACACCAGGACCCACCATCCAGTAAATCGTCTTCTAAAACGTTACACTATACACTTGCTAGGGTTCAATGAAGAAATTTCACAAAGATGCAGTACGGACTTACACCTCTTGAACATACATTCCTATGATTATCGTAGAAAAACCATAACAACAACAACAACAACTATAAAACTAGCCAAATAAGGTGCTCTACTCTGCTCTAATTCACATTAAATGTGATACACTAGTATCCATTAAAGGAAATCAGTCTACTTACACTCAAACTTCACCTAAATATTGAAGAATGGTCCTACAATAAACATACAATAACCTAACAGCAAGACCGAGTATGTAACAAATGGGATCTTCTATATCTATGATAACCACGTCAAACATTGTACCAGGATGTAAGAAGATATATAAAACACTAGAATAAACAATATGTAACAAAATTATACCTGAAATAATGTTCTACATTGCAGTTACGAACGTAATATATCCTAATATTCCGATATTGTATACAATACCCAATACCTTGCATCGAAGATGTAAACTGTACAGAGAACATACAAAACTGAAAGACACATACTGAAACTCTCGAGTTATAACAAAGCAAGAAGATCCATTCTCTACCATGCCCAAAACACACATTAAAAACCGTGACGATCGAGAAAAAAAGCATGTAACCAACCAAACAACTGGCGTGAATAAGATATCACGACATGCCAGCAACATACGCTGAAACCTATAGTAAATGGTGTGGACTACTTCTACACAAACACGCTTTAGTATATACAAAATCTGATGAAATTACTCTCCAACTAAGTCCAAAACAGGGTTAAATTTACATTTCTTTAACTAAAGTAACCACGGCTTAATCGTAACAATGTCAAATATACATATAAAATACCAAAATGATGCAATAACCGACCATTTATGCATGAAATAGTGTGCTACATGGACGATGCAAACCTAAAATATCCTAAAAAATCCTATAACTGTGTGAGATACCCATTCAAAATTCCGAAAACAATACAAAAATTCAACATATATCAAACGATCATTACTAAGAATACGTAACACAATATAATAACAAACAATAAATTCATATCATTCAGGTACTCTCGCTATTGAAACACCGCGTCAATGGATCACCGATATATCTGATTCAAAACTGGATAATGCGTTATGGGGTAGATAGATTCTCGTAATAAAGCTGCTGCATCAAACCCGAAATATAAACATCAACTCGCCAACCGCCAAACTGATAAACTATACTATTCATATAGATATTACATACGTATGAAATAAACGACTGGAAGTTACACAGAACATTGCCTAAAATTCAATATCAGGCTTTTACTCCACCAAACAACCTTCGAATGAGTCCATTATACCCCAACTATATAAGAAAACAAACATATACAGAAAATACGTAAAATTATAATTCAGGCATAAATATATAACGATACATACACTCAAACATAGCAAACATGCCATGAAAATAATTTATAAGACAAAGAACAGATAAGAGCAAACTCACCTAATTTGCCAAAGCGCATCCAACTTTTTGCCTAGGGGGTCCCTACACCCCACCCCTCCAGGAACTTGTTATAACACTATCCCTACCAGAACCGAATAAATTTACATAACTAGCAACAGTTAGTGACCAATTATACCCCAATACAATCATCTAAAGAAAAAAAACATATAAATACAATAAAGATCTGTAATACAATAGAATGAAAAATGTTCTGAACATAACACCTTGCCAATCTAGCCCGCAAGCCTGGCATCCAGCCCGCCGCTCCTCTATTACGCCCCCCCTCCGCCCGTTAGCTGACTCACGCGCCAAACCAGTTGCGGTCTCGTCGCCACTGACTCCGGCCAACACCTGCCTTATCTTAATCCAAGCCTTATCTTGATCCTTCGCATCCGCGTTCTGACGTTATACTGCCTACTGATGCATCACTCAAGTTAATGAGCTGATTTGGAGCGTATACTAACCATGCACTAATAGACTGCCACAGCTGGTGGTTAATTTTGATTTGACTTGATTTTGGGCCCATTTCCACCAGAGCCTCAACCTGAGTCATGATACGGTCCCCCGTAGGACTCAATGATCATTGATTCCAGTAGGCTCGCACACCTTTGTGTGCAAGAAAAACAACGTTGTCAAAGTTAAACTATTTGAACATTGTAGTCGTGTCAGGCGCACGCTGTTGTGCACACGAATAACGTTTAGACAAAACGGACCTCCGCTTTCAATCATTTAGAACTTCATGAGTAATATGTATGCGCGCTAGTGCGTACAGGTAGCATCGTCGAGATTGGTACAAGGTTTACACCTACAAGGACAAAGTAAGCTCCGACAGCAACGCAACACAAAGTTTACAGTTACGCGGTCTAGTCCAGTTAATGTATACTTTATTTTTCCAAGATAAAGACTCAGACGAAGCGAATTGAATCCCCGCCTCCAACCACTTAAAACTTCAGGAGTAATATGTACGCACGCCAGTGCGCACAGTTAGTATCGTCGAAATTGGTACAAGGTCTAGGGCTACACGGACAAAGTCAGCTCCGACAGCAACGCAACACGAGGTTCACAGCTGCGCAGTCCAGTTAAATTACAGTAGTTTTCAATTTTCAGGTAAGATGAATAGGATCAAAACGAATCCCCGGCTCCAATCATACAGCACTTCAAGAGTAATATGTACGCACGCTAGTGCGTACAGACAACATCGTCGAGTCTGGTACAAGGTTTACGGCTACAAGGACAAAGTCAGCTCCGACAGCAGCGCAATACAATGTTTACAACTACACGGACTAGTTCGGTTACATTACAATTTATTTATTCAGGAAGATAAGGACTCAGACAAAACGAATAACCACCTCCACCCCCCCAGAACCTCAATGAGCAATATCTACGCAAGCTAGTGCGCGCAGGTTGTATCGTCGAAACTGGAACAAGGTCCACGGCCTCATGAATTAGATCAACTCCAACCGCAACGCATCACAAAGTTTATAGTTACGCGGCAAAGGTCAACCACAGACACTACATATGGTCCGCACACGCGCAAGCGAGCGCAGACTGAAAAAGCACGCTTATTCACAAAAACACAAACGAACAAGACGCGGATGTGAAGGGATTAGATAGGCGATAATTAGGGGACGCAAGACGCGGATGTGAAGGAATTAGATAGGCGATAATTAGTGACTCCATATATGCTTTTTTGTGAAGAAATTAGATTGGCGATAATTCGTGACTCCATACATGCTTTTTGTGAAGGAATTAGATTGGCGATAATTAGGGACTACATATATGCTTTGTGAAGGAATTAGATTGGCGATAATTAAATCTTTGAACCTTTTATCGAATGTATTTGTTAGGATGTATGTTATTTGTTAATGTGTCCGACTTAATCGCTGTATATCTCGGACATTGTAGTTTTATGTCAAGACAAATTGATCTAATGGTCAAGTTAGTTACTGATGGTACATAGAGAAACCATGAACGCAAGTTTTTTGTGAGTCGGCCGATGTATTTGCTAGGATGTATGTTATTTGTTAATGTGACCGACTTAGTCGTTGTATTTCTCGGACATTGTAGTTATATGTTTATTTAGTTCTATTCTGGTCAAGTGAGTTACTTACGTTTCATAGACTGCCCGTGACGGGTGGGGAAGAGGGGAGGACTTGACCGGAGTCAGGCGGTGTCCAAACCGCAAATGGTAATTAGCTTGATGATCTTTTTATGTCAACTGTCACACAATGATCTTATCTCGAGATAAATGGTCCTCTTGGAGAATTTGTTTTTCTTACGATATCTTTCAGATTCCTTTCGGTATCTGGTTGCTTGCATTTACGATTGCTTACGTACGGATTATATAGATGTATGTTATTAGGTCTTGTCAACGCTATATATTGGAATATTTCGCACGGTAGGTGAATATATTACTATCTTTGTTATTGAATGACTCATTTGGATAGAAACTTTTAATGCTCAAACCTGATTTTTAGGATAATCGATGTAGTTATGCAAGAACTATGGGTATGTATTAGGAGAGTATAGCTAGTTGTGCTTTATTTGACTCATTTTCGGAGGTTGTTTGATGGAGTTTTAGCGGTGAGATACTTGACACATCTGTTACGATTAAACCGTGGTTACTTTAGTTAAAGATATGTTAATTCAACCCTGTTATGGACTGATGATGAGGCAAATTTCATTAGATTTTGTATGTACTATACCGTATTTACAATAGGTTTCAGTTACGTCGCCTGCATGTCTTGGTATCTTATTCACTTTTCTTATTTGTTTGGTTTCATGCTCGTTCATTCTCATTCATCACGTTTAATGTATGTTTTGGGTATGGTAGAGAATCAATCTTCTTGCTTTGTTTTATCTCGTGAGTTTTAGTATAGGTCTTTCAGTTTTGTAGGTTCTCTGTTGAATCTCCATCTTCATTGCAATTTGTTGGTTATTCATACAATTTAGGATATATTACGTTTGTGTCTACATTATAGAACATTATTTTAGGTCTAATTTAGTTACATATTGTTCATTTTTGTGTTTTATATATGTTCTTTCATCCTGTTACATATTTGGCGTAGTTATTATAGATATAGAACAGACGAATTGTTACTAATTTGGTCTTGCTGTTAGGGTATTGTATATTTATTGTACGACCATTCTTCAATATTTAGGAGAAGTTAGAGAGACCCCTAGGCAAAGGCTCATTCTGTTTATGCTTGTTTGTGTAAATGGACCGATTTATTTGGATGGATACAAGTACAATTTTTATGTGAATGATAGCCGAGTAGAGAACCTTATTTACCTATTTTATATATGTTCCTGATGTTAATTTTTTTTCCACGAGAATCATAGGATTGTATGTTTAAGAGGTGTATGTCCATACTACATCTTTGTGGAATTTTCGTCATTGATCCCTAGCAAATGTGTAGTTTAACGTTTAGATGATAATTTACTGGATGGATGGGTCAAAGTGTAGAGGTGGTTTATACTCTTTGGTTGTCATTTTTGGAGTTCATCCATGTTCAACGGGAAGTATCTTTGTTCGAGGCTGTTCAGAAACGATGGGTTAACAGATGCGAAGTACGTCTGTGGCATCGTATTATGACTGTGTGTTACCTCTAAAATTGTAATTTATCAGTGGTAGATTGCTGAGAAGTGACCTAGTAAAGCATTAAAGAGTTCATTTTTATGACACAGTAGGCTTGAATTTGTACTCCCAGAGGCATAGCATCAGTAAGATCTAGGAATTTATTATAGATTTGAATGGTATGATAGTATAAAATAACATTTTTCACATTAACTCTGCGTTAAATGTCAGTTATTTTCGGTATGGCTGTTATGTTAGTATACGATCTTAGTCATGAACCAGATCACGCCGGATATTGGAGTAGGATTCATCATCTGGGAGCGGGAGGATACACCGTACATAATAGTTAATCGTTGTTGCTTAGGGTAGAGTAGAAAATCTTATTTGGCTATTTTTAGATGTTGGTGTAAATTTTGATTTGATATCATAAGAATATTTCTGTATTCGATATAAATTTGCCTAATTTCATGGGATGTTGGGTATAAAATACGCTTATGTGGATGTTGTGCTTCAAAAATTTGGTGTGTTTCCCCTCTCGACATTGGATTTTGGTCCGGTTCCATATTGCCTTGGAGAACTGTTCTTCCGGATTTGTGTTGAGGGTTAATGTTGAAATTTTTCAGGAATTGAATGAACATCTCAATTATGTTATCCAATCGCAGGTCTTTGCTAGATGCTTATTCCCGCAAGTCTTACTTCTATAAATGTTTGTATTTCGTTTGCAGTTTAGACACTTAGAAGTTTTTGATTGATTCAGGATTCGTTAGGAGACTGCGTTCCCATTCAGAATATTTGACTTTTTCGACCATTCACCAGATCCACTGTAGCATTTTTCACTGAAGGTCTGTAATGATGGTCCTAATCCTATCTCATTCTATCCTAAAATTACCAAGGATTGTATATTATCCCCCGTTTCATACTTATGTTAGGTATTTTCTTCATTGATTCAACCTTCATCCTTATCAAATCTATCCACTTGACCCTGTAGTTTAACCAATATTTTAGCAGATTGTGTGCCTACATTTATACATATATTTTTTTTTCACTTCGCTTGTTACAAGTCCAGTAATATCGACCAGTCCCGAGTAATGTTAGGAAATCGTTCGTTTGTGGACGTTCGAGTTCAAACGTCTATGTAAGCTTACCCCATACGTCAGTGTGTGTTACGAATGTTGAAGCGTTAGCAAGATTTATGTACGGTTCTACTGTTGGAATATGATTTTTTTTGTAGTGTTGGAAGTTTTGGTCCTACCATTCTCGTCTATTATATCAAATATTGAATAAATTCACTCCAACAATTGTTCATACAGATTTGCATTGTAAGGTCTGCAATCCACAAGATCTAGGATATAAACCATGTCTAAGGTACATAATTAGCAAAATATATATATCAATGGACGATAACATAGATCAAACATCGATGAATGCAAAAAGGGTTACCATACAATGACGAATACATTATTACCGAGGCAACCTAACCTAACAGCCATCCTAACCAATAGTTATGTAGTTTCATTAAAGTTTGATGCTTATGTATGATATTGATATGTATGAATCTCTCCATTAGGCTGTATATATACCATATCAAAACCAGTTTGAATACACTTTCTCCAATTTAATCCAGCAAATATCCTCTTGCAGATGTTTAGAGTCCAGAATTTTGATCTAACCTTTGCAGTGTTATATGATTGGATGAGACTCATCAGGTAGGTTCCACAGGAACAAATTCACTTCATTTGTTGCAAACTTTTTTAATGTGAATCAGTTATACGCGATATTAGGTTCAAAGATCTCGTCATCCTAACCAACTTAACCAATAATTATATATATTTTCATTCATCTTTGATAGTTATGTATGGTATGCAGTTATTGATATATGCATATGAACCCTCCACTTGGATGTATTTTACGTAGTTTTTTTTTCAATCTCAAACATCATGGACTCACATGAACACTTTGGTACGCATTTACAGGATCGTTACCTTCACTGCGTTGGCACATGTATGGGCTACCATGTAAGCATTTACACAAATTTCATGCAAAAGGGTTACCATACACTGCCGGATGCATTAATACATTTCCAACCTAAGCTAACCCATAGAACAACAACCCTTGCTGTTGATACAAGATATTTCATTTGCATCGGCTTTATACTATGTTATGTTAAAAGAAGTAATCATAAAAAAAACTATCCTTACCTAACTTATGTATGGTATTCAGTCTTTGTTATATACAATGCATAACAAATAGCTCCACTTGACTCTACATTTTGATCTAACCTTTGCAGTTTCGATATTCACTTTCAATTTTTGATCCAGCAATTTTTTTCACGACAATTCGATGTTGCATCCTACATACACGATATATGCAATTCATTGCTTAACCTTTGAGTTTTAGGATATTATAAACATTTGATTAGGGATTGATATGGTTTATTACTGCATTGTTAGTATCAATTACAGATCTTGCTGGTTTCATCATTAAAAAAAATCTACGTCCGGACCTTTCTTTAGTAGCCAATTTATTTAATCAATAGATTGATTTGGTTTATGACATTTTATGGATTTTTTTTCAATTTTAAAATTATATTGAAATTGAAATTTTGTTAAATAAGTATATTTTTTCAACTCATGTACACGTACATACGCTCGAATATATACATGCACGTACGTATACAACTCTATACACGTACATACATACATATATGTTGACCGCGGCGAGCGATGATAGGCCGAATGTTTTGCAAGATGAAACATGTATTCAAGTTATAATAGGTATTTGCACGCTGCGAATGCAGTCAGTGACACGTTGAGTCTAACTGATGCAGGACAGTTCATCCTCAAATAGACAACAATGAATGATCACGTGGCAAAAATTAAAATACGTGTTTTGGAAGAAGAAATCTCCGAAGATGATTTGAGTTGGATCGAACAAATATTGAGTAGTGTTGAAAATACCAGTTATCTCAGAATAGGTAAAACAAGAATCAAAAGAGTGGGAGCTAACATTCATAAATGGATGAAGGAAATAGGAGGAAGGCAAGGAAGTCGGCTTTGGGTAACTAATGTCAACGGGTTGCAGACGTATCTAACAAAGTTCAAGGGGAAAAAGAAAGCAAAACTCGAAATTGCTATGATCCAAGTGGAAAATCATCGTCTTGACTGTAATAATGATGAGATACTGGAATACGAATTTTACCTACGAAAAATAGAAAATCTGGAACGTATGCAAAAAATTCCTCAAAGATAAATATCAGAATGACTTCGAATTGGAGAAGTTTCGAATAATTAAGGTTCAAGAAGAAGAAGCGTTACATTGGTGGACTCACGGGAACGGAACAGCCTTCGGTATTCGCATCAAAGATATGCTGGAGTATATGAAGGAATTTGAGAATGATCTGATACGACATGATGA
>SDVV010037506.1:0-10830 GCA_016164225.1 Gammarus roeselii
AGAGAGAGAGAGAGAGAGAGAGAGAGAGAGAGAGAGGAAAATAAATTATTAGCACTATGTATACGTGCTTGATAGTAGAGGAAAAATAACCCGCTGTTGAAGGTTTTACGACTGGTTTAATAATGAGGACAGTTTGTAGCGTCAAACTCTACATCTGCAGGTCTCAAAAGCACTGGGATCTAAGAAGTAGCTCAGAACGACTATATACAGGTCGGCGCTGGCTTAAGACCCAACCATCAGCAGCAATAGAATTCGGAAACAACAAAATATGAAAGCATCGTGGCTGGCCTGAGCAGGAAATATGAATTTTGTAGGTAATTAAGTACGTAGCAACAGAACGGTAGCGAAGAATGAGCTCGGGATTCTAAGGAAGCGATGTTTTTTTTTTAATTTAAATTGATCTCTATGAAAGCTCGTTCATTTAATTTAACCATTCGAAAATTGAATAAATTGGCCATTCATTTGCAGTTGAAAATATATGATGACTAAATTAATATCTTAACATGAGAAATACTTAACGTACAACCACGCTTCTACAATGGTACATACATAACATCAGCACATGTACTTACATGAAAACCATTACGCGCCTGTGTAAATTCATACAAATATATGAGTAAACACGGCAAGCACATCCAACAATTTACACACATAGATATCCTTGTATAGATCACTATACAAATCAACTAGTACAAAAAAATGTTACCGATCCATTGAATTATTCGACAGTATAAATATGAAACATCCACAACTCGCGATTCACAGAAATAACATAAAAAGATTGTAAATCATGGCATCACCAGGAGCGAGCACATTGTGGAATTATGAAAAATGATAAAGCCGAATTCAACCTAAGTTCCAATTGTAAGATTATTTCTAAGAACAATGTATCCGTGATGTACAAATGTATCTTGGATGATGGAATATGTGAAGAATGTTTAGGTGTATTTGTGATCGCGAAGATGATAGAAGTTCAAGCTGGAAAACGATTGTGGAACAAATTAAGACGTAAAATCATTAGTTAAATAGCTATAATGTTTTTTTTGTGAAATTCCTAATTTGTGCATAGATATATATTTTTCGGTTCTGTATTTGTGAACGAGAAAACTTATATGCAAAACTGGTATCAAAAACTATGTACAACAGCTTGTTGTTGCAATGACTGATCACCCGAGCCATATTTGATTAATTTGGTGCTGTTTAGGTCGACCACTCCCAGTCTGTCGATGACACAGAACCCGCATTACTCACCTCTTCACGGACTTCAGCAGTGAGTAATCAGTGATAAGCATTATCAGGTATCCTTATCAGTAGCCGGCCGGGGATTGTGTCGTAGGTGCGGGCCACCGGCATCAGTGTTCCTTGAAAGTGTACATGGGAAGCATGACCGCGCGACTCGTTCTCCTCGGCCTCCTGGTCGCCGCAGCAGGTTGGTGAAGGCAGAACTGACACCACTATTAGGGCTCCGATGACATGGATCAGTGAGGCTCAAACTAGCCCCTTATACTATCTCAGGGTCCCTTAATTTGTTTACATTTATGGCAGATTTATGATACAAAATTGTATTTTCAGCCCAAAAACTTTACGTCTTGGCATAATCACTCAGTTGAGCCTCACGGATCATTCATCTATTAACTCGATTCACCGTTTTTTGTGGAAAGTCAGCCAAGTTAGGCAAACACACCGTTCAACCCTTTGAATTTCCCTTTATACTGCTGTTCTGCCCGACACTCGGAGCGCCACTAATTTGATATAATGTTTTTCTAGTTAGTATGTCGGCTATTATTGATATCGGGATGATAGTCTGAGGCCTCACTGGTTGTGAGGACCGTGCGCCTTCTACATAGCGATGGTGCTCACCACTGACAATATTTGTGGGTAGTGGCAAGACCTAAATGACCCCACTCAAGAGATGATCTGTCATACACCCGTAACCAGCGGGCAGTATAATTATGCTCTGTGCTAACTTACCAATGTCAGCTGCTAACTTACTAATGTCAGCTAACATGGTATATTTGACCAGACACATCATCCACTTTGGTGATTTGGAAAGGTGTGTTGTTCTTCAATCAAATGAATTAGTATTAAGTGCCTTGTTCCATTGTCCCGCTGATGTGCCTTGTTCCGTTGTCCCGCTGATGTGCCTTGTTCCGTTGTCCCGCTGATGTGCCTTGTTCCGTTGTCCCGCTGATTCCTGCTGACGATATTAGTCGAAATAAACAGCAACTAATTGTGACGTCACGGCTCTAGGAAATAGATCAAAGTCACAGATCCTCTTGAACTTAAAAAACGATTACCGCAAGTCCCACGCATTGATGCTGTACGAAAGTGAAGGTACTACAAAATTTCGGAAAAAAATGTCACCGCAGAGGAATTTTGAGAACGTCAAAAATACAATGATATGATAAATGTTCAATACATAACACCTTGCCGATCTAGCCTGCAAAGCCTAGCATCCAGCCCGCCGCTCCCCTTTCGCCCCCACCCTCGCCCGTTAGCTGACTCACGCGCCAAACCAGTTCCGGTCCCGTCGTCGCTGACTCCGGCCAACCCCTGCCCCACCGCTAATTAATCCCTATCATATTCCTTCACTGGGCCGTTTCCTGGCCCTTATAGCTACTACTAAACAGATGCATGGTATGTCTGAGGTATTGTACCATGACTGAGTGTTACCTCTAAATTTGTTATATATCAGTGGTAGATTGCTGAGCAGTGACCCAGTAAAGCATTGTAGAGTTCGTTGTTATGACACAGTGGGCTTTGATTTTCTCCTACCAGAGGCATAGCATCAATTAGGTCTAAATTTTTTTCATAGATTTGAACAGGTATAGTAGTAAAAAGAACATTATTCGTATCAATTCAGTGTTAAATGTCAGATATTTTGGTATGGATGTTATGTTAGTGTATGATTTTTTTCATGAACCAGATAACCTAGTTGAAGTGCAGGATTATTTCTATTTATTAAAAGATCGGTAGTGTACATCGGCATCATTTATTGATTGACCATACACCTTCCATATTAGTGTAGGATTTATCCTCTGGGGTACGGCAGGATATACCGTGTATAATAGTTAATCAATGTTGCTTAGACCATAAGAGAGAAACTTACTTAGCCATTTTTTTGCTGTTATACGTTTTTGAACGGTTATAATAGGAATATGACTGTATTAGGTATAAATCCGCCTAACTCCTCCTAAATATTGAAGAATGGTCATACAATAAACATGCAATAACCTAACAGTAAGACCGAGTTTGTAACAAATGGGATCTTCTATATCTATAATAACCTCTTCAAACAATGTACCAGGATGTAAGAAGATATATAAAACACTGAAAATATGAAACTTGTAACAAATTTATACTTGAAATAATGTTCTACATTGCAGATACAAACGAAATACATCATAGTATTCCGATATTGTACAAAATACCCATTACCTTGCATCGAAGATGTAAACTGTACAGAGGACATACAAAACTGAAAGACACATACTAAAACTCTCGAATTTTAACAAAGCAAGAAGATCAATTCTCTACCATACCCAAAACATACATCAAAAACCACGACGAACGAGAAGAAAAGCATGTAACCAACCAAACAACTGACGTGAAAAATATACCAGGACATGCGAGCAACATACGCTGAAACCTAAAGTAAATAGTGAGGAATACTTCTACACGAACACGCTATAGTATATACAATCTCTGATGAAATTACTCTCCAACTCAGTCCAAAACAGGGATAAACTAACATGTCTGTAACTAAAGTAACCACGTCTTGATCGTAACAGAATGTTATATATACATATAAAATACCAAAATGATGCAATAACCGACCAATTATGCCTGAAATAGTGTGCTACATGGACGATGCAAACTTAAAATATCCAAAAAATTCTTAGAACTGTATGAGATAACTATTCAAAATTCCAAAAACAAAATTCAACATATACCAAACGATCATTACTAAGTATACATAACACAACATAATAACCTACAATGAATCCATATCGTTCAGGTACTCTCGCTATTGAAACACCGCGTTAATAGAATACCGATATATCTGATTCAAAACTGGATAATGCGTTATGGGGTAGATAGAACTAATAAACTACACTATTCTATAAATATTATATATATATGAATTCAACGACAGGTAAGTGCACAGAACATTGCTTAAAAATTCAATGTCAGGTTGGTACCCCACCAAACAATCTCCGAAATAGTCAATTATACCCCAACTAGATAAGAATACAAGCATTCATTTACAGAAAAATATATAGAATTATAGTCCTTACATAAATATATAACAAAACATTCACTCAAAACATAGAAATAATGACAAATCAGTCATGGGAAAAACACAATTCAAATAACTGATATGAGTAAACTCATCTAATTTGCCAAAGCACATCCAACTTTTTGCCTGGGGGATCCCTACACCCCACCCATCCAGAATTTTTTTATATCACTATCCCTACCAGAACTGAACAAATATATATAACGAGCAGCAGTTAGTGGCCAATTATACCCCAATACAACCATATAAAGAAGAAAAACATATATAATACAATAAACATC
Organism: Gammarus roeselii; assembly: GCA_016164225.1. Taxonomy (NCBI): domain Eukaryota; kingdom Metazoa; phylum Arthropoda; class Malacostraca; order Amphipoda; family Gammaridae; genus Gammarus; species Gammarus roeselii. The sequence continues at coordinate 4,582 of SDVV010037506.1, forward strand.
AGAAATACAATAAAATGGAAAATGTTCATAACATAACACTTTGCCAATCTAGCCCGCAAGCCTGGCATCCAGCTCGCTGCTCTCCTGCCGCCTCTCCCTTCTGCCCTCCTCGCCCGTTAGCTGACTCACGCGCCAAACCAGTTCCGGTCTCGTCGCCGCTGACTCCGGCCTACCCCTCCCCCATCGCTAATTAACCCTTACCATATTCTTTCACTGGGCCGTTTCCCGGTCCTTATAGCTACTTTTAGTCAATTACCTCCAAATAACGTCGAGCAAAGTCACATCCTGGGCATAACCAAGCATCTATACACAGGTACAGTTGCCAAGAATGGGCCTGACATGAGTCTCAAAAAGTGTGGCCATTAAAATCTGGGCATCTGATCACTGACGACCTAAAAAATCACTAGACGGATGAGCAGCTTATTGCATAACCTCTCTAACAAGCCCATGAAACTTAAGACTAACATCCACATGAACATACAAATTCACGTTGAACATGGATGAACTCCAAATGACTACCAAAGAGTTTGCACAACCTCTACACCAGGGCCCATCCATCCAGTAAATCGTCTTCTAGAACGATAAAATACACACCTGCTAGGGTTCAATGGCGAAATTCTTTCAGATGCAGTACGGGTTTACACTTCTTAAACATACATTCATATGATTATCGTGGAAAAAATCACACAACAATAATAAAATGCCTACGTAATTCTCTACTATGCTCTAATTAACGTTAAAAATTGTAATAAACCAGGTTATCCATCATAGTAAATCGGTCTACTTCTACAAATAAACATATACAGACGAGATTTGGCCTCGGGGACTCTCTAATTCCTCCTGAACATAGAAGAATGGTCCTACAATAAACATACAATAAGCTAATAACAAAACCAAGTCTAAAACAAATGGAATTTTCTATCTCTATAATATCCACGTGAAACATTGTACCAGGATCTAAAAAGATATATAAAACACTAAAAAATATATACAACATGTAACTAATTTAGACCTGAAATGCTGTTCTACATTGCAGATGCAAACGTTATGTATCCTAATACAACGATGTTGTTTAAAATAACCAACAAATTGCATTGAAGAGGAAAACTCTACAGAGAACATAAAAAACTGAAAGACACATACTAAAACTCTCGAGTTATAATAAAGCAAGAAGATCAATTCTCTATCATACCCAAAAAACATACATTGAAAACCATGATGTACGAGAAAAAACTAGCATGTAACCAATCAAGCAACTAACGTGACTAAGTCAATTATACTCTTGGGTGATGATACTGATGTAAACATGGATTTAACGTGGAAGAGCAATCTCACCTACTTTTCCAAAGTGAGAGAATTATAACGAAATACTTCCATTGATAAAGACAATCCTATTCACACTGAGCAAATAATTTGCATCTCAAAAATAATCCATAACGAGTTCTTTCTCCTTTTGAAGGAATGTTTCAGTCACCTGTTTATTATCTATCTGTTTTCTGCCTCCGATAGCTCACAACAGAGAAAACGAGAAAAGGAATTACTGCATGAGTAACTAAAACAGAGCGCAAAGGTACTGATAATATAATCGCAAAAAATAGCATTAAAACTACTTGAATCTATGCCACGCGTAAATTGATCATCAGCGAACGGCGTAGAAATGATACTAAGGTTGAAAAATTCATCATGAACGTGTCCAGAAATCAACATTCGTGTTCGAAAGTGTGGGGTTTAAGCCTTTGTTACTGCATGTAAATTATTTTTTAACTGTTAGATTTATTATCATTAAAAAATTATCTTATTGTATGTTATCAATGCCCCTAAACATTCAGAGGACTAACATTGAAAATGCATGTAGGCAACATGACATGCAATGGAATAGCAATACAGTATGCCCAGAATTGAAATAAAAATACCTATATGTATATGTAAACGTTCCATTTTTATAACCTATTAACGTATATTACCTATCAACATGTATAACCTATTACCACATATTTATATAAGCCGTCCGTCCGCCTGACTGAATCACCTGTTTCGACCGTAATCCAACCGTAAGCCAGCCGTACCCTCTGTGGCCTGTTATTTGACGCAGGTCCCCAAAAGTAATTTAATTGACCCAAATGTAATCAACTTGACTCAAAGTAATAAATAATTACAATGTCCAAGTCACACGGAAGCTAAGTCGGACAACCAAAGTAATTAGGTACATCCTAACCATTACATTGACCGAATCACTCAGACATATTTGCAGACATATATTCTACTCCCAACACGGCTAAGAGGTGGACGATCGTGTAAGCTATCTACATACACAGTGAACAAAAGGGGCAAAAGAAGGCCTCCCTGCCTTATTCCATTATTTGTTTGGAACGGATTTGATTTTAAGTTTCTCCACCGTACCGCACATTGTTATTGTTCGTACCAGTATTTTAGTACTTTTACGAGGTGCACATGCGCCCCCTTTCAATTAGTATCTTGTACAGTGCCCAGTGATTAACGTGGTCAAAGGCTCTTTTGGCTTCTAGAAAACACATATACATTGGCGAGCCTATACTGACGAAGAAATTAAAAGTTGGTTTTAGGGTAAAAATAGCCATTTCCGTTCCATGTTGAGACTTAAAGCCAAATTGGTTTGCTGTTAGTTGGAGACATTCGCCAAGTCTGTTCTGAATCACAATTTATAGTATCTTCGATGCGGCAGTAGCAATTGATATTGGTCTGTAATTGCCTACATCAGTCGCCCATTTTGTCTTTGCTTTAATAATTGGTTTTACAACTACATCCATAAGTAATTTTGGTAGGTAGTTAGACTTAACCGCTGATCTAAGCTCCTACATATTGACTTCCTCATCATTATCATATTTTCTTGGTTAAGCGACTCATTAATAGTATTCGAGTCAGCATCGTTGTTAACACTGTTCATTATTCCATCAAAATGTTGGCGCCACATTTCAGCGATATTTCCCTCCCCTGTTATACCATTCACACATTTAGAAACAGAGCTGTCTTTCGGTTTCAGATTTTTTATTTCTTTCCAGAAATCGATTATCCGCCTATCAATAATTTTCTCACACAAAGCAGTTGCACCCAATTTGTCCTCGTGTTTCTTACAAAAACGAAAAGCGTATTTGCAGGCGTTATACGTTCTGTTTTTTCCCTATGCAGGGGACCATTTTGCGGTTTCCCAGCCTTTCGCCACTGCACATAAGCCGCTACACTTGCGTCATGCAAGACAGGCACGTGCCAGGTCCATCCTGGAAGTTGGTGCATTCCGACCGGCGTTTTTATCCCGAACGCTGCTCTCGCAGACACCAGTACTGCATTGCCTATACACCCATAGAGCTTATCTAATTTATCCATACCAGCATTTGCAGGTAGTTGAATGAACTCTGGTGGTAGAACAGTTAGCTTATTGATGAGAATTGAGCAGAGCATTTCTGTTTTTACAGTGTCATTGAACGGCCAGCTTATTGATTGAGTGGCTGCATCCCCTCCTGCCATTGAAGGGAGCTCACGTAGTGAGAGCTCTGCATAGAGCGGCAAGTGGTCTGACAAGGGCGTATATTCCCCAACATAAACCAACGTGACATCGTTGGCAATTGTTGGAGTAAGTGCAAGGTGATCGAGCCATTTAACTGATCTCCCGTTGTGATTAACATGAGTATGAGTGTCCTCGGGCAGGAGTGCAACATCTACGAAGTCTAGTTCATTGCCCGCCAGAAGTACCTGCCCTTCGCTAAATGTTCTGCTGCGTGGGTGGCAGTTAAAGTCCCCCATAACACAAACATGATCGTGATTTGATCCCCGTAATATAGCCTCTAGTTTCCCATTATACGCTAAGACCAGCTCTTCATTATGATGAGCGGCATAAGGCTTCTTTATGTTTATACACTTCTTTATGTTTATATATATACTGTATACACGTTAATGAATATAATTGACATTCCTTCTACTTGCAAAGATAACCCGAGCATCCTATCATCGTTGTACCGTTCTATTTTTACATACGGACTAACCCTATCAGACCATAAAAAGATTAATACACCTATACGAACGTCCTCTAAGTACACCTTCCTCTGAGTTTATTGGCGAGATATAAAAAGAATGAAAGCAGCCGTCTCTAGATAGACCAATAGGGAGATCATGTTTGAACAGCCATGTCTCTTGTAACGCACCTATATCATTGTTTGCACATAAATTTTTCACAACACTTTCTGCACTATTAAATCCATTACAGTTAAAAGTGACCAAAGCTAATATTATCGAAGGAAGTTATCATTTTAGAGAGCATAGTAGGAAGTACACATTGACTAGCTTTTATCCGAGGTCTCGTCATTCTTCTTGTTCTCGTAGAAGTTTCGTACTCGGGCACCTGCTGCCCAGACATCAGGCGTTTTCAGCCGCCTAATTTGCTGGTAGCTCGCGCTTATTTTGAAAGCGAAACATTTTCCGAGCCGCTTCAACTTTTCTACCGTGTAGCCGCCATCTTCTATTTGCCGACGTACCTCCCTCAATATTTGCTGGTCGGTGATGTCGCCGTAGATAGACGTAAATGCTGCTCGTTTGTATTGTAAAGGCCCCCACAGTAGTCTTACGACCTGTTCCAATTAGATGCTTCGTCCTTTTCCTTCTTCTTCTGTACACCTTCTGGAACTCACCGCCTTCCAAGTCACTACATCCATAATATGTGCGGGTCTTTACGGCCACGGCTGAGAATGCAGTATAATGTGCTGATGCTCACGGCGGTCTACTCCGTTGTGACACGGGCTTTGTATAACAACTACTCCGTTGTTTGTATGAACCATATGAAAGATATTAACTTTCTTCTTTGCCTCAATTGTTTTATGACGAGGCAAAGAGGTCAGCTTATGGTTGATGACACCGTGAGAGGCAAAGGTCCTTTGTGACGGGCCTCATCCCAATGTGATCCCGTGTCAGGATCACTTTGGGATGAGGCCCGTGTAGTTTGAGCCGCTCTTTTTCCTTGAGCAGTCCTGTTTAGATAAATAATGTGACTAACCATATTGAGTTTGAAGATGTCAATCTTAATATCAATCATGTTTTAGATGTAGTCAAGCACATTTGGTTATCTTCATTATGTATTCTGGAACATGAACAGATATATTCAATTATAATACGGACCATTGTCTGTACAATTCTTCCCTTACCTAACACTTGTTATTTGTAATTTTTGTCAATAATTTATTATCCCCACAAACAGGAGGAGCCTCACAGAAATGCACTGCACATATTGGGCCACTTTAACTGTGCAGATTCGTGTTAGCAAAGTGTGTCGCAAGGCAATAAAAGATGCCAAAAGTTCGGACGAAGTGTTTTAATTCATACAATTCTGAGCGCCCCTTATATCCGGAATACAGCACTTATCCATTTGTTAGCTAATTAAGAAATCTTTCAAGGAATTTTGTCGTTTTATTATCCAAACATAGCTGCCAAATTAGAGTAAATATTGTATTATGTCAATGTAATATTTCTTTAATTCAACAGGGCAGGCGTCCTTTTTGACAGAAACTTTCTATAAACAGGCATTAGAAAGAGCTCGAAGGTCTTGGCTCAGTGCACTGTGGGGTCTAACCTAGCCTGTTTTCTGTGCCCACAGTGACGCTGTCTGCCGGCCACGCCTCTAACAGCGCCATACTCGGTGAGTGTGTATTAATGGTTCGTGGTGGAGGGGGGGACGCTTGATAAGGCTGCTTGAGTAGGGTTGTTGAATGTTGGAGTCTTTTGGTGAGTGCTCGTAGGTGGGGGAGGGGGGGGGGGTAAAGTATCTTGAAAGGGTTGTTTAATGTTGAACCCTTTTGATGAGTGTTATTGAGGGTGGAAGGTTTGGTAGGGTTGCTGAATGTTGAAGCCCTTTGGTGAGTGCTCTTGTGAGGGGCTGTGTTATAGATTTTACAAAATATTAATTCGTTAATTGCAGTTAAAACGTGGTAAAGGAGGAACTATGACACATATGTTATGATCTTATTATTCAAGTGAGTAACAAGATCAATAAACACGTGACATATATTGTGGTTAATACAGTAAATGGGTACATCTCAAATGGCATGATTAATTATTGAGAGCACTGCAAGCAATTTATATTGGTAATATTGTTCGGTTAGGGCCAGTAACATTCGACAAACTAATAAGAATTGCAACAGAACAGAATTTAAAGGTAAATGTGGAGGACCAGAAAAGTTGACCACACACCCTTTGAGGATAGACAAAAACAGAATATACATATATATA
>SDVV010037507.1:0-10830 GCA_016164225.1 Gammarus roeselii
CTGGTGGTTCCTCGCTGTCAGACGGACTATAAACAGAGATTCTTTTATTCTCGCTGTGTGCAGATTTGGAACCGGCTGCCCGCTGATGTGGTGCAGTGCAATTCACTTTGCGGCTTCAAGAGGGCCCTGGCGGAGGAATTGGGGGCAGTGTTGTATGAGTTTTGCTTGACTAAATTTGATGTGATGTTGTTGCTTTGTTCTTGTTGCCGACGGTTGTGTGCAGTTGTTGACTATCTTCATTGTTTTGTTTTCTTTGGACCTATTGAGCGCATTCCCACCAGCGTCCTGCTGCAGTGCTTGTACCGTGTTGTTCATTTTGATTGCTGGCGCGCTGAGGTGTACTGCCTCCCATGCCTGCGTGCTTTGTTGGCGGGGCTGTTTGGGCTGTGGGGGGATGCAAAGGTGAAATACAAAGGTGAGATGGGAGTGCAGAGTGCTGCTCAAGTACCAATGAAAATTACGATGATAAAAAACTTAGGAACCCCTGCAGTAAAATCAAAGTGGACGACTGTATGTGCTTCGACTAGATCACTTGTCACTTGCACAGAAATATTGGGCGTCCAACCTCCCAGAGAAGAAAAATCACTTCCAATTGATATTTTTAATTACGTTATTTGTGATGATGTTGTACAGTAGCAACACAGTTTCTGGAACAAACATATTTGCTTCACACTATCTGGCCAATCGTACAATAACTTACAGATCTTCTATGAATTGGAGCAATAAGAGAAATGTTTTCATATCAACTGTCCTAGAACTCAGTGGATCTCTAGTACCATGGAAAAATCAAACAGAAATGGCAAAACCTTACATAAACTAGAATGTGTTCTTGCATATAACAAGGCCAAGAAGGGGGTGGATGTTGCTGATCAGATGATTTCATTAGACCCTGTATTTTGTAGAAGTTTGTGGTACAAAAAACTGGACTTTGATATATAAACAGGATTGTCTGTTGTAAATGCTCCCATGCTAATATGCTACACAACAAATATTTTACAGATGCACCACTGCAAATCAGGCAATTTTCTGATTTGCTGGCTCTATCTCATACTGGCAGTGTGGCACTACATTGAAGGACCTTTGACCAGGCAGAGCACCATCTACCATTCAGGGTCAACCTCTTGCAAATGTCCTTTCCCAAGGGGACCAGGGAGACAGGAAGAGGAACTAATGACATGACTGCTATGAAAAGATTTAATCAAATGAAAACTACAAGATGCAGAAAACCAAGCTCAGAGAGTTAACACCTTCTGGGCCCAACGCAAAGGAAAGCCTCATCTCTGTGTAACATGAATTGCAGAGAAACACAGAACAGCCTATAGCGTTGACCGGGGTGACTCCCCGCATTTTGCACATACTTTAGAATAACTCAAAAAGTACGCGGCTGAAAAAATTTGTACTTACGGTGTGTATAGCTACTATTATGACCACGGAGCACCATAAGTTTCAACATTCTATCGTTAACCAAAAAAAAAGTTATTTACAAATAACAGTGCGGCGAGCTACGACCCCAAATCGGGGGTGACTCCCCGCACCAAACGGGGTGACTCCCCGCACCCCCCATATATCAATAATTGAAACTCAAATTGAAGGTTTGAGAGTACCAATAGATAGAGTGTGCCTATATTAGTATATATCAGTTGCTTAAAATAAAACTTAACGGCAAATATTACGTCCGTGACAGGTGTTTCTGATGCTCGTCTTTCGCTGCCATCATACCAGACTGTCGAAGGATTTTTTTCCCGATTTTGCCGCGGGAAACAAAGTTTTTCTTCAATAATTGCAATCTAACTTCACTGGAGGTCAATTCTCCACATCCTAAACTAATTATGACCCTAAAGTATCAGTAAATGAGCAAATATTAAGAAAAAATGATCTTTTTAATATTATGATACAACATGTAGAAAATGAATTCTGTCAATTCTATAGCAAACTTATTGCATTAACATGAATACAAGTCATGCTAGGTAAGGGATTGTTGTATCGATATAAAAATGCGATGAAAATTTTTGTTCCTGAGCATTAAACATAAGTTAACACTTAGGCCTAGACATGTCAACATGTGTTGAAAAAATCGGGTCATTTTAAATTAGTTATGCATAGTGAAATTAGCTGCAGTGTCATTATTGTGGGTCATTTACTTCCAAATGTCATCATATGTGTGTAGAATTGCACTTGATTACTTTTCATTGAAGAAAAACTAAAATATTTAATAACATAATAGGTGCGGGGAGTCACCCCTGATTTTTTTTTCACCTGGGGTGACTTCCCGCAGTGGTATATTTGTATATATCTACAAAAGTTCATATTTTTTCCCAAAATCCTTTTTACGCAACAAACTACACCATATTTTGAGTATCACCACCAAATTTGGACCTAATCCAATGGAAACTCTAGCCACAGCATCAAAGTTTGCCAAACGTCCATTTTTCCAAACCAGAATTTTCGGGGACCTGAAAAACCACACCACTGGCAATTTTTCATAAATTCTGTGCGCGTATCGAATTTCTATAAGTAGCTGATACTTACTAACAAAGACCTGCTCTTTCAAGCCCCGTAGTCAAACTGTGACATTTCCGACGTCTTGGTGCCCCAAAGAGGGGTGCAAGCAGTCACCCCGCATTTTGGACTGCATGGAGCAATACATTGTTCGAACATTTCAAATAATGCTGACAAACAAAAGGAAGTGTAGTTTAACTCGACTTCCAGCATTTTTAAATTATTCTGTATGTATATAACTATTTATTTTTGCAAGTGAGAGGAATGCAAATTTCATTTCATTTTCATATCAAACATTGGAATAAAATCTAGCATATCTGTATTGTTTTTCAATACCTCCATCTTTTTCTATGCCATAAAAAATATAATACGATACAATCATAATATGTACTCCAAATTAGTTTTAAAAGTAGGCAAAATAATTGTGTTGGGCCGTATATATAACAACACGTCCATGAACGATTTACCACGTTTTACATATATGTACCAATACGCAGTCAGCGTGTTAAATGAATCTGTACCATTCCCTTTCTCGATGAGCAGTGCCACCTCTGCCCTTATTTCGCATGCACTCGAAGCTGCTTTGAGTTCCAGAAGCCACCGTGCTCTGTTTCTTCTTCCATCCCATTTTAGTTTATTCGCTAGGCACAGTAACAATTTTCTTTTATTTGCTTCTAGTTTTATGCTAGTCAGTCACAAGTTAACTTCATTTGCCCAATCATTTCGATGACGAGATGTGTCGCCAACTCCCATATGGTGTCCGGACCAGTCTGAAATCTCGATTTGATCAGCTGAAAGTTCGAAATCTCGCGGGCGGTTTGGGCTGCGAATAACCTGTTTCTGAAATCTTTCAAATGGCTTAAGCTACCTTTAGAATTACCGGGCGGCTTGGCTTCCTAGCATTTGTTTTCCAAATTTTGAATAACCGCGGGTAGTCTGACTGGGGTCAATTTGGCTACAACTTCGTTTCAGCATTTTAATCTCAACCACTTCTGCTTGCCGGTAGGTATAGGACCCTATCCTGTTAGCAGATTAATTTTGAGCCTACATGATCTGATTTTACGCAAAAAAAATTGGACAAAGCCTTTAACAAAAAGATATAAGTAAAGTATTTGCCTAACACCGATATCAACCTGACCTCTGGAAGACCACTCCTTCCAATACTTAATGGTGTGTTTACTTTGTATGTTTTTAGCGCCGAGCCATTCGCAATATTTTGCGCCTGTTAATCATGCAGGGATACCAATAGAACAATATGAAAAATTACTGCTAATCGAAGCATTATAATTGAACGAGTAGTTACAATTCAAGATGATTACTGGCACGATTGTAAGCGCTCGTTTCAGACGATGTTCTGAACTCTCCTCTCCCTCACAAAATAGGTTTCCTCCTTGTAAATATAGGCTCATCAGTTAGTAATAGGTGGTACTGTTAAGGATTAGAGTATTATAATTATACCTTTATTGAACATTATTGGTAGTATGTAGGGTGTGCACCTCCACCCCAGGGCAACAAAAATACGTCCACGGGGCTCGACCTCCTGCACAGCTACTTGTGCATATATGCCAGCCCCCCTGTGCGCATCAATGCTCATGCTATATGGTTGTTTACCCAAATACATCGTGTACAACTATCCAACCAATCACCAACCCGGATGGTTATCGGATCACAACGCCATGCCTCATATATAAAGGAAAGTCATCGAAAAAAGTAAGCATTACACCACATACTAACAACAAAATGTTTTTATTCGTTGACAGGTGTAGGCAAACATATTACCAGTGTTGTAGCGTAGGGTAATGTAACAACTTGTAGATATCGAGGGCGTTAGGCGCTCTAAAATACGACCTGGCATTACTAGCATTACCGGCCAGCTTCATCGAAGCGGGACTTTGTTTCCCTGGTAGAGCTCACTCGGTATACTCTGGGCACTTTGACAGAGGCCTAAAACTGCTAGTCACTACTCCCATCCTGCTTTCTGCCTCATACCGGCCAAGCCAAGCCATCACCATATCATGGACAGAGCAGGGACGTTATCTCAAAGAGTTGTGCCTCTTTATGCAATATTGCAAGCAATTATATTCATCGCCACCTAGAGATTGGTATCGATCAAGACTGTTTAACTGTCACCATAACACAAATGGTACCAATTCACAATTGTCTTCCCCTTTTACTATTGTGTCTTTTACGAATGAGTACATTGCTTGAATGTGTTTGCCAACCTTTCATTCAAATTTTCCGGTCCATTTACTTGGGGCTACGTGAATTACAGTAATTAAAAAAGCAATGAATCAATGAACCTTTAAACAGAACCTTAAACGATTGCCACGTGGTTCATGTTGCCACGTTAAGTACGCAGCGTAGGACACGCACAGCTGGAAGCTGAGTCAAGGGACCATCACTCACTCAAGTGAGGCGGATACACCAGCAACAGCATCGGCTGGTCACTCTTTTATCCCGTGGTGCTCACCCCACGGATGCTGCACGACGCCATTGAGCAGGCCTGCGACTTGAAGTCAACCCCAGTAGACGCGGTAGTCTCACTCATCCCCCACGGCAACAATTGATGTGCATTCACCGACACACACATAACAACCCAAATGTACTCGGCATCACCAGGAACTCAAAAAGCAAATTCAAAGTCACCGTTTCCATCTGACTCAACCAAACCGTTTAAGCCAAGCACCGAGGCGGAACGTCAGGCCTTCGCAATGGGTTCAAGATTTGGGCTCCTCCCTCAATGCCAGCGACGAAGGGCCATCGTCATCACGCTCATCACGGGCCCCAACTCAATTATACCAAACTCTCAGATCAACACCAGCTCCATCAAACGACCACAACACTGCAAGATACTAACCTCGTGACGGTCGATGATTTAGCTATCAAAAACGCGGACCGCTGGACTGAACTGTCCTCGCGATCTTGTATCTGCAGTTTTCTCATCACTTACGTCCAGCACGCTTGCGTAAGGTTCATAACACTACGAGTTTAACGCCGTTTCAGTCTACGCTAATGGGCTCTGAACCGTTCAACTAACATCGACGCTCATCTCTCAGAATTGACTCCAGAGCGTATTGTGTGCTTGGTAAAATACGATGGTATCTTAACAGAACATTATAAGTGTATGTTCCTCCTGAGGTTCCTTGTTATTTCATCCAACAAGCAATCTATGTTTTATGTTTCACCTGCCGCGATTTGTACGTATTTTAGTGACAACATTGATAACGTGTACCCGCTCATCTCTAGTGTTGTTGTTAGAGGGCTATCTATGCTTGATCTAGCACAAATATTAATTACGAGTGCAAGTGCACCCGGCTCGTTCTATGTCATTACAAGTGTTATCAGTATCATAATTATTCGGTGCGCTAATCATGGTTCACTTTTTTTTTATCTGGCAATGGACAGCAATTTGTACCAATCTCACTGTCATAATCTAATATTTCTTTCTACTCTATCGCTACGCGTTCTCTAGCTTGCTGTACATCCGCAGCGTCATAACAGAGTGTTTTTCAATGTAATTTCTTTTTCAAGCGTAGACCCAGCAGACCTTTTTGCATTTATGCTCCCAATGCGCGGTGATTGTTCCAACTGACCTGCGACCTTTGTTAACTGTTAGATGAACATATAAACGATATTTTCTCGCGATCCACCTTACCATTGCAATTTTTGTATGTATCGTAGTTATTGACATAGACTCATTTAATTATTTTTCTCTGCATGCATCCAACCTAACTCTCATCTCACGTAGCCGACGATAGTTACAGCGACACCGTCCACTCGCAAGTAACCCTCTGAGAATCATATTATACAAATGGAGTAACTTCGATCACTCTGCGTCTTTTTTTCTTATACGATTATATCGACCAGTTACGCACTGAACCGTGGCTAACGGTTAGGAGGGTTGCCGGAGATCAATTTACCGTTATTAATTTTTATTCGCATAGTAAATAAAATTGAATTTATTAAGTACCTCTGAAAACTATCTCAATCAATCGTTCAATTAGCATTAACTCACATTCAATGATCAGTAATCAATCATTCAATATCTCATCTTTATATCATGTGAAATAATCAAATTCATGCATTCCTTAGGTCAAGTTTGTGACCTCCATACTGGTTACAACCCTTGTAATTCTCATAACCAATACAACCTATTATCAGAAAATTTACACGCAATATCTTGCTCAGCGTGTAGGTTAGCAACAGTCGATCACTGACTGGCCTTCTTCTTAGTCAGAAGTTCAAACGGTAATTACTATTTGTTCCATCCGAATATCTTTTTGAGTTTTTTCGCGCTTTAAATTACTGCCACGGTATTAAGTGGACCCAATTCTGGGGATAAAATTGTAAACACAATTTCGATGATGTGGAATGGTGTGCACCTCTAAGGATAGAGAAGGCAAACTCCGGCACACGTGCACAGTCCGACACCTAACTATTAAAATTCAGAAAAGTTGCACCCATAAGAAAGTTAAGCAGACGACGTTAGTTTGGATGTGATACACACACACACCCTCATACTAGGAGTGTTCAATCATTTTTAAGTGGGCTCTACGCAGATAACTCTGTTGCAAGGATCCACCTAAGAAGTATTTTATCCCAGGTAAATCATTACAATTTTCCACTACACAATGATTTGGGTGCTAACGTGGCAGGCAAACTTTCTGTTGAGATCAACTGCTTGAAGGCTTCCGGAGTTCATACTGTCCATTTACTGTGTTGCTCATAATTTGCCCATTTACTGTGTATTCATCAGCGTTTAGTGCACCGGATATTAGGAGGACTGCGGGCTACTTGAATCTATTCAGAGAAGATGGACCAGCCTGGATTTATATTTTGCATTGAAGAGGCTTCTAGGGGCAAACCTAAAAAAATACTGCAATAATTAACTGAGTAACTCAAAAAGATCTGCTAAATGCATACTCGTTTCCTCCCAGAGTTGGTACAAGAGGTTATTTTCCAAACTTAGTGTTCTTACTTGCACCTCTGATGCACGCAGTAGGTCCGAAAATGTTTTCTTCAGAACAGCCCGAGTAGACGAATTCTTGGAACGCGTCATCTGAGAATTCTGATAATTTTGTTATTTATCAGTCTGTCATTACAATTAAATCAATTTTGAAATCCCTAAAAATACGTGTGGTCCTGTGGAACGACTTGCCTGCTGGTATAATTCAGTTGACATATATATCTCTCGTTAGAAGCAAGCCATTGTTGATGAAGTTTCAAATTTGACTAGCCTAAAGATATTTCTAGATTTTATTTCTCTCAATATGTTCAGACTGACTGATGCTCTATATAGTAAGTCGTCTTGAACCACAAATTTCCAGAATATCCAGTTCATTATTTTATGTTCTACCATGGTTCCGAATTGCTCTGGCTTTTGTGCATCCTATTCTGCTCTGCTCTCTGACCTTGCTGTTGTGCTTGGCAGCTATGAGGCCACCAAAATGAGTGATGCCACTAATTTGAACCATCGTTAAATACGTCAGGGGATTCTGAAATACATTGTTCGTTTTTTAAATGAGTTCGGTCATGCAGAGACCTTGAAACAATCTTCTAGCCTACTCCGTATGCCTCTAATTTTTTTAACTATTCTCATATCAACATTTCGGAAAAACTCTCAACATTACCCCTAGGAATGATTTTAGAATTCAATGTGCACGCGTTTGATTGGCGCACCGATTATTGTTTGTTGGGGGCACACGAAAGAACGTGCGTTGGATTGGCAAATCGATGATTGTTTGATGGGGACACACGAAAGAACGTGCGTTGAATTGACGCATCGATGATTGTTTGATGGGAGCACACGAAAGAATGAGTTGAAGTGGCGCATCGATGATTGTTTGATGGGGGCACACGAAAGAACGTGCGTTGGATTAGCACATCGATGATTGTTTGATGGGGACACACGAAAGAACGTGCGTTGAATTGACGCATCGATGATTGTTTGATGGGGGCACACGAAAGAATGAGTTGAAGTGGCGCATCGATGATTGTTTGATGGGGGCACACGAAAGAACGTGCGTTGGATTGGCGCATAGATGATTGTTTGATTGGGGCACACGAAAGAACGTGCGTTGAAGTAGCGCACCGATGATTGTTTGTTGGGGGCACACGAGAGAACGTGCGTTAGAGTGGTGCACCGATGATTGTTCGATGGGGGCACGCTAAAGAACGTTCGTTGAAGTGGCGCATTGATGATTGTTTGATGGGGGTACACAAAAAAACGTGCGTTGGATTTGTGCATCGATGATTGTTTGATGGGGGTACACGGAAGAACGTGCGTTGACGTGGCGCATCGATGATTGTTTGATGGAGGTACACGAAAAAAACGTGCGTTGAAGTGGCGCATCGATGATTGTTTGGTAGAGGCACGCGAAAGAACGTGCGTTGAAGTGGCGCGTCGATGATTGTTTGATGGGGGCACATAAAAGAACCTGCGTTGGATTTGGCAACGATAATTGTTTGATGGAGGCACATGAAAGAACGGGCGTTGGAGTGGTACACCGATGATTGTTTGATGGGGGCACACGAAAGAGCATGCGTTGAAGTAGCGCAGCAATGATCGTTTAATGGGGGCACACGAAAGAACATGCGTTGGATTGGCGCATCGATGATTTTTCGATGGGGGCATACGAAAGAACGTGCGTTGAAGTGGCGCATCGATGATTGTTTGATGGGGCACACGGAAGAACGTGCGTTGAAGTGGCGCATCAATAATTGTTTGATGGAGGCACACGAAAAAACGTGCGTTGGAGTGGTGCACCGTTGGACTCGTTTAACTGGATGCAGTGGTGCACCGCCGACGATTGTCTCATGGAGGCACAGAAAAAAAAGTTCATTTAATAAAAATGTTTATGCTGGCCTGGTTGTCATGAACAAATTAATTGTGGAGGGCACTCAGAACCCTGCTTTCCAGCCTCGATGCGCCTCTGACGTTGGATCTTCATACGATAAAACGCCAAATTTCGATGTCAAATAAATGTATGTTTATTAGTTTAACAAATTATCATAAGATTATCTAGAATAGATGTTCAGAGAACCCCAAACGATTGTATCCATGTTCACAGAAAAAACGGTATATAACGGTAACTCTGTTCACAGGTAAGACGGTATATAACATTGGTTAGGCTATCCAACATTACCAGGTTATAGGTATGCTCGCATATCTACATACCTTGGGACGATCACCACGCAACATAAATTGTAATAAGTAACTTTTTGGTAATGTGCAGGTTGGATATTTTTCGCGTAAATAGCGGATTACGGCGTAGCTGACACCTGATAGCCTTTTGTTTTACCCACGGCGTTTATGGCCTGGCCTTCTGACCATTTAAGAGATCGGCCAGAACGTCTCACTCGCGGTCAGGTAGGCTCGAACCTACCAACTTTATCTTCCAATGGAAGTCTATTGAGAGGAGAGGCCGACTCGCTACTCACTCGGCCACGGAGCTGGTGTGCTGCAAGAGCGTGATTGGTAATTATTTTTCGACGCAGTATTTGAGATTTGAATGACTGGTTACAATCTTATTATGTATTCCGATAGTTTATCATGATCCTTTTTTATAGACATCGCTATCAGTAGTTAATATGTCGTCTAAAACCGCTTTCTAGAGTCATTTGGTGGGCGGGGGGTAGTACGCGATGCATGCACCTTGACTCAACCGGTCCGCACGCGGGGTAAGCGCAGAAATGGGGGAGGGCGGAGGGTACCGGAACTGGTTTTGTGCCCAAGTCAGTTAACGGACGGGGGGAGGGGGGGAGACCGGAAGGGGAGGGGGACGGAAGGGGAACGGAAGGGGGAACGGCGGGATGGAAGCAGGCTTGCGCCCTTGATTGGCAAGGTTTATGTTATGAACATTTAATTCGTACTGTATTTATAATCTTCATTGTACTTATATGTATGTTTTTTCTTCTTTAGATGGTTGTAGTAGAGTTTAATTGGTCACTAACTGTTGCTCGTTATACAGGGTGGCGCATAAGTAACGCACCCTTTTCAAAAAATAATAAAGAAAAAAGTATGAAAGGCAAAGCGATTTGGATAATTGCAAACGATAGAGGAACTATCAAAGTTTATTTTACAACTAAGTATGGAAAATAATATTCTTTAAATGATTACCATTGTTGGTCAAACATAAACGTGCTCTTTTGATGACGCTGTTCATTACTGCACTTAACATATCTGGAGTTATCCTGCTGATTTCTTGAATAATTTTCAGTTTTAATTCCTGTTAAGTATTAGGCTTGTCAATGTAAACTTTTCCTTTTAAATATCCCCAAAGAAAAAAGTCAAGTGGGCTCAGATCTGGAGATCTTGGTGGCCACGGTACG
>SDVV010037508.1:0-10830 GCA_016164225.1 Gammarus roeselii
ACTGCCAAACAGAGGGGCAGAACCATCATAGTGAGGTGAGGAGCTGATGTCACTAGTCACTGCCAAACAGAGGGGCAGAACCATCATAGTGAGGTGAGAAGATGATGCCACTAGTCACTGCCAAACAGAGGGGCAGAACCATCATAGTGAGGTGAGGAGCTGAAGTCACTAGTCACTGCCAAACAGAGGGGCAGAACCATCATAGTGAGGTGAGGAGCTGAAGTCACTAGTCACTGCCAAACAGAGGGGCAGAACCATCATAGTGAGGTGAGGAGCTGATGTCACTAGTCACTGCCAAACAGAGGGGTAGAACCTCTTCCCTCACATTAGTGGGGGTGTAGGGACGTACGACCAAGGGAGGATACCGGATTTTGTGGGTAACCCCGCCATGTGGTGTCTCAGGGAGAAGTTCCGAGGCAGGAAAGCCGGGTGGTAGGGAGGGTAGACAAGATCTATGCAATACATGAGGGATCTAGCACTCACAGAATATATGCACTTTCTCTTAGATGGTGAGGTACGAGATGCGAACGTAGAAACTATGCCGCCAACATTCCCAATGGCAAGGGTTGTGAAGGTCGAAAGGCACAGTCTACAATAACAAGCTATTAAGATTACGACATTTTTTAATAATGTACCTCAGGGCTACGTCCGGTCTCTTTCAGTTTTCAACGCCTGCATGCACGACCAGCCAATATCGCGTCTAAAACTGCTCATACGCGAAGGACCTTACTATCAAACACCGCCAACACAAGACCGACCGCAGCAGCACACCTACTGCAACAACTAAACTTACTCGATGTCAGGAAGCACAACAACAGAATTAGCAACTATGTCACACCTCGCATTATGAAGATCGACTTCCGATCTGTGCCTGCGGTGCCGGGTCATTGTCTTCGGCAGGCATGTTATGCAATCTCTGAGAGCGTCCAGGGAAAGCATAAATTTCTTCATGGGTGTGGGTTTAAAATAAGAGCCGGCAATCGCTGTGAGATTCCCAACCTGCACGTGTCGATGGCTATCAGAACGTTCGGGCTGTGCGCCAGCCGTGGCTCATCCACCGCAAGAGGAGCTGAGGAAGAGCAACAACACAATGGCCACGACGATGAGTGATCCAGAAAATAGCTACACAAAGGATCTTTCCACCCACAATTTTTAGCGCGCACTCGATGATGGTGGTAGGGACGTGGAAACTACACCTCCATCTCTCTTCAAGGCCCGGGCCGAGGAGGCTAGCGAATTTACACTATCTAGGGGTGGCGGGGTGGCAGTTCGCCTCTCCGACGTCAAGTAAGAGTCGTGCAGAAAGTCACGCCGGATCAACATTTACATGTTGTTCAAACTGCTTCTGTCATTGCCTCTTTATACTTTCAACCGTTCTAGGTTCTAACATCCAGTCGGCAGATAAAAGCAAGTATAACGATTGCCGGTGGTGCAGCAGGGGTACTCCTTGTAACACAACAACAGCAACATTATGCACATTTATTATCACGAGCCCACATATGTATGACTTTAATTTAAGAATCTTTTTGAACTTTTGTTCCAGAAACATTCTATTTGTAGTCACGTTTCATGAATAAATCCCTAAAGAAGCCCTTTCTTGATCCGGGAGAAATACTTGCGGACGTATAAACGCAATTTGTCATTATAACCGTTCCTACCTGGGGTATCTCAATAGATAAGGGCTACAAAAACAATATGGTTGGACTGGCTATTGGTTGGCATGCTATGTTGCGCCTGGATCACAGCTCCCGTCAAGATGGTGCAGAGATCAATGGACATAAGGTCTATAGGCCACAGCGCTACGATGATAGACAATAACCATGCTACAACTAAGATCACCAGCAGTGCAACTACGCGAGTGAAATTATAGCCTGGACATGCATAAAAAATAGTAGCAATAATAAAGTAAGGCGACACACAATATCTTCCAAGGCAGTGATTGTAGCCATGTTACACTTCAGAGTGTAAAGGGTAGTCCAATAATGACTTTATAACACCCACAGTCCTGCTACACCTGAATATGATAACTGCAGAGAGATTATTCAAGATTCAATACTGGCAGTGACCATACTGCAGTGAATAAAATGCTGCCAAGGGTCACGATAATGAAGGGTCATATTTAGGAAGGGAGCGGATGGCAGAGGGAGGAGGGGGATGTGATCACAGCCCTGATTTAATTGGGCTAACCTGATTCTTCGTTCATCACGTTTATTTTATAGAAAACAAACACGACAGACTCGAGTAGGTAATATGAAACACGAAGAAACTCGCTACAAAAAGATGTATTTAAAAATATCTTCTGCGCAAAGTAGAATGTACAATATTTACAAAACAATATACACCTACTGCCTCGTCGTCTTTATATTGTAAAAATGCATCTATTATAATTCTCCCGAATGTAGCTACTTATTGTACAAATATTGTACTGTTTTGATTTATATTAGTCTCAGATTATGATCAGTGACGGCATGTTTTGCACGTGAGACACACCAAACTCGCCACCACTACTCACCGGAGCAGCACGAGTGCCTACGAGGTGAGGTACAACATAGGAAGGTGACGTCACTTACCTGTACTGTCCGCCATACTGAGGGGCTCCACCATAGCTTTGCGGCGGTTGAGCTGAGTTGTAGTTGTTTGCACTGTTGATTGACCGGCTGAGAACATGAACAAAATTAAAAGAAATCGTTGAAATACACTGAAAAATATCAGAAATAACGAGTTATTGCATATTGAAGCACTAGATTGAAACGTTGATCTACGGAATCAATAGTAGCAGCAAAGTCAATATAAAATATATTAGGACATGTATTCATTTTGAGCCTGTTGCCATCAATTCCTTGGTCAGTGATCTCCATGATTATCACTAGCACTCACTCGACGGCTCTGTGTCCAGACTGATCAAGAGAAGCTTGCTGTGGAAGATTCTGCATGAAGCCCACCACAGGTCTATATGAACCAGGGGCGTTGCCACCGCCGCCGCCACCCCCGCCACCATAGCCACCTCCTCCCCTGCTGTTGTGTCCTAAGCCTCCCCGCCCGCCCCTGAAGCCCCCTCCAAAGCCACCCCCTCGGCCACCGCCCCGCCCCCCACGCGTCATGTTGACAGCCTGATCGCCAGGTTTGAGGACGCGAGGAGGGTCTTTGACATTAGCAAGACGCTTGGCTTCGAAGTGGAAGTCGAGAGCAAACTGAGGATCTTTGAAACGAACCACCACCACTTTGTTTACGCGTACATCACTCTGTCCGTCCACGGGGCTTGGTAATTTTCTGAACAGAAAGGAGAGTACACGGTAGATTTCAGTCACTGTTTTATTAATATGAGCCGCTGAGCTTTACTACAGCAAAAGAAATATATTAGAATTAGCCCAAAATACTCATTTATACATTTTTCAACGAATCTTTCCAAATATCGGCTACAAAGCTATAGCTACTGGTGCGATTGTGAGTAACAAATGGACTGCGATGAAGTCAGAACAGCTCCACCACTTCCACCACACGCCTGCACATGTGTTTAGATGGACCCAAATTTCTTAAAACACATGCCAGGTCGTTTAGATGCAGCAGACACTTACCCTCCGTCCTCCACGCAGTCTTTGGCAAGTAATATACTTCCGGTGACTCGGTCAAACTCAGGTCCGGCAATGGGAACCTGGACAAAAATAAAACACTTCAAAGGATGCAGGAAAATAGTTCATTCAATGCAATAACAAAATAAAAACAGGTGATACCAAGATGTACATTCATTCGAAAAACAATGTGAACAAACACGTATTTATCATCACCGTTTGTACCGTTACAATCATCCAACTATTAGATTAGTGTTATCCAGATACTGACAAAAGGCCGATACTCACCCAGCAAGGAGGGTGACCAACGGCAAGGCGCACCTCGCACCTCAAACCTTAGCTCTTTTGCGCTAATGAGTCCGGCCGAGAGCCCAGCAACACACCCACCAGGTCATGAGTGCGGTTCGAGGTCAGTGTCGGCAGCAGGGTCCGACAGCGTGACTGGTTTACCCCTGCCGCGTCATGATGACCGGGCCCCCCGTCTTTCAACGATATGCCTAAGGCGGGAAAGCACATCAGGGCAGCGTCAAAACTCATCCGTTCGCAATCATTCTCCACTCACGCCTATCCAGTGCACGCTCTCTCGCTACCTCCACACTCACGTCTCTCCTTCCTAACGCCTGCTTCACACCATCCATCCACTCAACTTCGGTCTCCCTCTAGACCTACGTCCACTCGCCTCTGACTCTAACATCTTTTTCACCAATCTCGCATCATCCATCCGCACCATGTGCCCGAACCATCACAGAACACACGAATCAACTCTGTCCTCCAACTTCTTCACCATCCCCGTTCTGATTCGAAACACATCGCTAGTGAACCTGTCTCTCAGCGACACTCCAGCCATGCTCCTCAAACATTTCATCTCGAAAACATTCAACCTTCTTCTCTCCTCTGCTCTCACCCCCCAAGTCTCCGCTCCGTACAGCACAGTTGGCACAACAACACCCTATAAACAGCCCTCTTTTAGTTTCCATCCCCAACGTTCTGCAGCTCATAACGCTCTTCAGTGCACCCAACACTTTACCCCCCTCCATCACTCGCGACTTCACCTCAGTTTCCACTAATTCAGTCTTCTCCACATGGCAGTCCAGATACTTAAAACACTGAACTTCTAGCAACAACTCTCCATTTTGGAGGACACTAATTCTGCTCGCATCGACAGTCCTCGAGCATCTCATTACTTTACTATTATCCACGTTCACTTGAAGCTTCCTCCTCTCACACACTCTACCAAACTCAGACACTAGCCTACATAGCTTCTCCTCTGAATCCGCTACCAGGGCCCGTATACCTGATAAAATTGGATTCGATAGTTTGATTTTTTTTGTATACTTCTATTAATGCCATTGTGGAAGGCCTAGGCGAGCAATGATGTAGCACTGATGTAAAAGGTTCACCTCGGTACTGTAGTCCATGCCCATGCGATAAAGGTCTCGAAGTTGTTTGTAGGCAGGATGTTTGCTGGAGATATAGAGACGATCATTGCCACGAATGTTCCGCCGCTTCTCCTCCAAGGTAAGCTGTTCATAAACACTTTCCAAAGCTCGTTTTAATCTGCAAAACAAATGCATAGAAAATTCAATTAATGAATTCTTATTTATCTAAACCTTTCAACAATCGCATGCCAGCTGAAGTGACCTTTAAAAAAAATGAGAGCTGGAGTCAATAGAAGATTAGATTGATGGTGCTTTCTAGCGCGCGTGGGTCAACATCTTTTGGCGCTAAACGTTAAACCAGCAATTATTTATGCATCAATTGGTGTAATTGAATTTTAGTTAACTACTGTCACAAGACAAAGCCCTTCAAGTGGCGAATATCAAATGAATGCGAGAGTGCCACAGGAGGTACAGGAACCCCTAAGAGGTTGAGGCCATACAGTCCCAGCATCCCCCGGGTGGCAGCAAGGAGGATAAACACTCAACCTACACTAGAGCCCTAAGCATTCGCATTCGTCCTGAAGTTGCCAGAGGCAAGGAGCCCCAACACCTGCTGAAGGCGAAGATGAAGAAAAGACCGGAAACGGGGAACTCAAGCAGGAGGCCTTCACTCATGGTAGGGAATCTCACCCAAGATATCAGCAAGAATGAAAAAAATGAAACGAAGGCATCGTAGATAAAGGTTACAGAAAAGAGCGTCACTCGACTGTTATTAGTCACCCGAAAGGATAGAAGTTAGGGCATGCGCCAACCATTCGAAGACAGGAGACATACATTGGAGCCATCTCATGATAGCTGAAGCTAAACATTGAAACAATCTCATGACAACTGAAGCCAAACAATTAAATACTTCGATAGCTGGAGTCGAACACTGGAGCAGTCATCTGACAGAAGAAGTCGCACATTGGAACAAACTTATGACAGCCGGAGTCAAATATTGGAACATCTTAGAACAGCTGGAGTCGATCATTGTAACAATTTCAAGACGTTGATGAAATTGTTACACTAGAACATACAAATAACAGTTTATGGAACCTTTCAGACAAAATAAGACCTGAGTGACCATGCTTACTAGCGTGTATTAGAAAAAGCCGCAACAAGAAATCGCCATTTGTTCTGCTCATGTGACCCAGAAGGGACAATTAGGCCGAACGTGCTGGAAACAGGTGGTCTTGGCACACTCGCGGCAGCAAGGAGAGGCCTCGACTCACCCTGTTTCAGAATAAGCCTTGAGGTGGTCGAAGCTCAACATCTAGACCTTCTGAAAGAGAACTGAAGACGAGATAGGAAACGGGGAAGTCATGACCGAGATACGTACATAATAGGGGAACCTCCCTTGTGGCAAAACGAAGAACGGCGGCGAGAAAAGGGGACGAGTGGAAAACCTGTGCACTGGAAGTCAAAGGAGTGCAAGGTCCTGTATTATAGGTCGAACTAGGCCAACTAGGACCCAAATCTCGGTCCTGAATTATAGGTTGAGCTAGGCTAACTAGGACCCAAATTCAACTCGTTTTCATCTCTTTGGCCTGTTTACCTACCTAGCCTTAACCCACTGAAAACTGGCTGGATCATTCCCGTGGTGTACCTCTCTGATTTGGCTAGTTCGGGCCCCTTAGAATGATCAGAACAGTCAAACACTCGAATAGAAACGGGAACAGAAAGGCACAAACCTTTTTTCGTCAACAAAGGGTAACAGGGCCACTCCTTGCCAAGCGAATTTTTTGCCATTAAGATCGATCTTGAAATCTTCTGGATAGAAGTCGATGATTGTAGACTCAGGTTGGTACATGAGTTCACCCCACGGCATCGGGACGTGGGAGCGACTGGCGGCCGGGAACACGCCCATCAGCTGCTCCAGAGGGTTGAAAGGTGTGCCCATGTCGAACTCCACCTGCCGATGAGGCCAATTTATAACTTCAACAGGATTACACAACTTTGAGAGAATTTTTTTGATTGATCATAAAGAAGTCTAGCTCAATTTGATCAATTAATAATGAATCAGTAACTCAAATAAATGGGTTTAGTTGACGGATTTAATCAACTGCTTTGTGCTCGAAAATAGCTTCAGAATTGTGGTTTATGATGTGAATAATTACTTATAAAAAACTAGCAGGTTAAATGTAAACAAAAATTAGTTCAAAATGATAGCTATTTGAGGGAAGCAGCTTCTTACCTTGACCGATCCACATTTTTTGAAATCAGAAGCAAAGGGTGCGTAGTGATATGGGAAGTACCAACCCCAGGAAACGCATCCCTGGTAGTAGTATCTGTCGAGATCAAGCAACGCAATTAGCGAAAAGGAAACAAGCTTGTACTTTGCGGTCATTTCAGCAATGATGATCTGTATGCACTTGTCAAGCAATTCCAACGGTATTCATGTTCCACTAAATTTCATGTCCAATAGCAGTCAAGAAAACTTCACGACAAAGGAAAGGGATTTCAAGTTATATGTAAGTAACAGGATTAGAAGTAACGTGTCTTGAT
This sequence comes from Gammarus roeselii, assembly GCA_016164225.1. Lineage (NCBI taxonomy): Eukaryota > Metazoa > Arthropoda > Malacostraca > Amphipoda > Gammaridae > Gammarus > Gammarus roeselii. The sequence goes on from SDVV010037508.1 coordinate 7,493, forward strand.
AGGGTGCCATAAGCACTGTCCAATAAGCTATATCAGAATAGCATTTGTTCAGTCAAGGTGTCCATCTGCACCGGAGCTCAGACGCAAGCCATTAGAGCTCCCTCGTAGTGCGCCAAGATCATCAATTGTGATAAGTTCGTAATCAGGTGTGTGCGGTAACAGTAACTTCATCAAAATTAAGATCAGTTCAAATATTAATTTGTGTAATATAAATGCACGCTGCTACAGATACATACGGACACAAGGCTGAATCCCCTAAGATGGGGATGGCCAACGGCAAGGCGCAACACACACGCTCACAACTTAAACCTCTCGCGCTAAAGGGTCCGGCAGGAAACCCCACAACACACACTCAGGGTCAATGGTGCGTTTCGAGATCCGTGTAAGCAGCAGGGCCCGACAGCCTGACTAGTTAACCCCCCGCCACGTCATGATGACCGGGCCTCCCCGTCACCCACGGCCATCTCGTTGCTCAAACGAGACGCCAAGGGTGGGAAGCACTTCCGGGCAACGTCAACAATCAACCATTTACAACCAATCTCTACTCACGCCCACTCATTGCACGTTCTCTCGCCATCTCCACATTCAAGTCTTTCCATCCTAACGCCAGTCATATACCATTGATCCACTCAAACTTTAGTCTACTTCTAAGCCTACGGCCAGTCGCCTCCGCCTACATCACTTTTTTACCAATCTCCCATCATCCATCCCCACCACGTGCCCAAACCCTTTCAGAACACGTGAATCCACTCTGTCCTCCAACTTCTTCACCTATTATGTCTCGACCTTTTGTGCAGACCGTGAGGTGGTAATTTTGGGTGACTTCAACCTGCCCTTTTGGCTTGGCATTTTGAGAATGTTCTAGAAGTATATGTATGCCCGGTGGATGTCTTTATTGGACTGTTTTCTCTCTATTGGTCTGACACAGTGGGTGGCTGAGAGCACCTTTCTTGCAGGTGGTTCCATTTTGGACTTTTTCCTTACATCCGTGTTGGACAGGGTGGGCAGTGTTGAGGTGCTCTCCCTGTTTCCTCGTTGTATGCACTCTCCTGTTGTGTGCGACCATCTTTTCCACGTGGAGCTGGAGCAAGATGTTGATTTTTTACTGAGAGGAAGGTACTTGTGGCATAAAGGAAACTATGATGCCACATAGGGTTCCCTGTTTGATATTGATTGGAAGTTGGAATTTATGTACTTGTCGGTCAACAGTTGTTTTATGCACCTGATGTCCATTCTGATTGGGTTGGTTGATCTACATGTTCCAGTTCACAGTGGAGCCCAGTCCGTGCCGTAGTCTGTTTATCCACCTCGGCGGTTGATGCGAGAGAGATCTCTTGCATGGCAGGACTTCAAGCGCGTGAGAGCTTCCTTCGTGGAGTGGACCCTCGTTCTGTACTGGCAATGGGCGTATCTAACGCCTTGAACCATCAGTATCGAACCTTTGCCATCCGAAGTCGTGTTCAGTATGAGGAGCATCTCATGGATCGATTTTGTGAGTGTCCAAAACTCTTTCACTCATATTTTTGCAATACAAAGAAGGGTCGTTTATCCGTTGGTCCTCTTCACGCTGCTGGTGGTGAGTATGTTGACTGCCCCAGGTCATGACCGAAACTTTTGCTGATGCGTTTGTTTCCATTTTTGTTGTTGATGCTACTCCTAATCCAGCTCCCAATCAGGTCTTTCATGGAGGGATGCTTGATCCAGTAGTCACTCATGCTCAGGTGCTTGGCGTGTTGTTGACTATAGACGCTTCGTCGGCAATGGGGTCCGATGGCCAATATCCAAAGCTTCGGAAGAGTTGTGCGGGTGCACTGTCGGGGCCTTTGTTAATTCTTTTTCAAAGGTCATTACTTTGTGGAGTTTTTCCAGACAAGTGGCAGGAGTCAATTGTGATCCCCCTGTTCAAGGGTAAGTCCAGGTATGATCCTCTGAACTATCGCCTTGTCAGTCTGACCTCTGTGTGCTGCAAGAGTTTGGAAAAGATTATGGTTTCCGGTCTGGTCGAGTGTCTTGAGAGTAATGAGATTCTCTCCCTTCACCAGTTTGGACTCTGGAAAATTCGGTCTACTGGGGATCAGCTTTTCTGGGTTTATTCGGATGTTTCAGACTGGGTGGATGATGGCTTTGTTGTGGATGTTGTGCTGCTAGTTTTTTTAAAAGCATTCGATGTGGTTTCTCATCATGTGTTGATTCACAAGCTGAGGGAGGTGAGAGTTGGGCCAGTTTTACTTGGCTATATTCGTTCGTTTTTGGCAGGTCGTTCTTTGATGGGTGCCGTTGGTGGGTATTGTAGTGAGTCGAGAGAAGTGGTTAGTGGCGTGCTGCAGGGTTCGGTGCTGGGCCCTGTGCTATTTCTGATCTACGTTAATCACATCACAAATGGAGTACTGTGTTCTTTTAAAGCCTTAGCTGACGACTACAAGCTGAACCTTCGGTATAAGAGGGTGTAGGAGTCTGCAGTTGCTGGTGTGTCATATCTGCAGTCGGATTTGGACATAGTGAGCGCAGTTACTTCGTCTTGGAATTTGAGGCTGAACTCTGAGTAGTGCGTGGTGTTGAGGTTTGCTTGTGGGTTTGCAGAGTGGACTGATTAGAATATGCTGGCTTTGTACTATTGAGTGGGATTCGACTGAAGTTTGTTCAATCCCACAGGGACCTTGGTGTGGTGGTTGATGTAAAACTGAAATTCCACCATCATGTCAAAGAGGTGGAGGGTAAGGCTTCAGGATTGGCCAACAGCCTGCTGAGATCTACCGTTTGCCATAGTCCTCACTTCATGGTGTCCCTCTTAGTAATGCACATCATGCCTCTCATGGATTATTGTTTGTTGGTGTGAAATGTGGGTTTTCTTGGGGATTTAAGATTGCTCGAGTCTGTGTAGAGGAGATAGACAAGAAGCGTGAATGGTCTGGCTGAATTGGATAACTTTTCCAGACTGAAGCGACTTGACTTATTTTCTATAAGAGGAAGGTTTCTCAGGGCGGAACTTATTAAATACTGGACGATAATCTGCAGGTTGGATGATGGCGCCAACCTCAGGGGTATTTTTCAGAGAGCTCCTGATGCAAGAACACAAGGCCATCCCCATATGCTTTTGACGACCGCTTGTTATACAGACATCAAGAGGAGATTCTTTGGAGCACGATGTGTTCAGTTGTGGTGGAGTTTCTGGGTGATGTTCTGTTTGAGCTTGTTCAGGTTGGGGGAGGTTCTTCTGTAACATGTTGGCATCCTAGCTTTAAATCTACCTGCTGGATGCGCCACCCCATCCCCCTTATATAGCTATACATAAAAATATATATATAGCTATATATATATATATATATATAGCTATATAT
>SDVV010037509.1:0-10830 GCA_016164225.1 Gammarus roeselii
AGAATGGTTGTGAATGGTTGATTTTGACGCTGCTCTGATGTGCTTTCCCGCCCTTGGCATCCCGCTGTCGGGATGGTCGTGGGTGGGGGGGGCCCGGCCATTATGACGCGGCGGGGGTAAACCAGTGAAAACTGTGGGCCCTGCTGCTGACGACGGTTCCTCGGTACATTCGGGACCCAGAGTGTAAGTTGAGGGGCTACCGGCCGGACCCTTTAGCACAAAAGGGCTAAGTTGTGTGAATGTGAGCGTGTGAGGGTGTGAGGTGCGCCTTGCCGTCGGCCACCCCCCCTTTCTGGGGGATGCGGCCTAGTGTCTGTATCTGTATCTGCATATTGTGTCGCGCTTACTTTTCATCATAACTCTCCTAATAGACGTTGCACACACATGCTCGCTCATACCGGTCCTAACTTTTCTCCTCTCGGGTGGCTAATAACAGTAAAGATGCGCTCTCTCTTTTATGCTACCTTTTTCTACGACTCCTTTTCCTTCTTCCCATTCTTGCTGTTCTGAAACTTGAGATTCCCTACACAGCGTGTAGATCGAATTCATGGATTCCCCGTTTCCTGTCTCTTCTTCATCTTCCCCCTTAGCGGGTGTTGGGGCGCACTGCTCCCGGTCATTCAGGACGACGGCGAATCCTCGGATCTGCGGATCAGGGTAGGTTGACTGTTAATCCTCATTGCTGCCACCCGGGGAGTGCTGGGACCGCTGGAACCATGTGGCCTTGGCGCATTAGAGCTTTCTGTACCTCCTGTGGCACCCATGCATACCTTTGACTTTCGCCGCGCAGAGGACTTTGACTTTGCATCGTAGAGAACACAATTACTTTAATCAAATAGAAACGTTGTCTATAACTTGATGCAGCACTAGTTTTTGGTTTGACATTCGACGCTGGAAGGACGCTGACTCCCCCAAGTAGAAAATTTCCGTCACTGTAATCTAATCTTCCTATGCTCACAGTGCGTTCGTGTGCTCTCCATCGGGCGCGGTGTGCCACTTCTCGTGCCGTGAGCGGTTGCAGAGCTCGTGGCTGCAGGCCGTACGGGAAGCGGAGGGCAAGCAGGCGCTGCACGAGAGAACAAGAGCAGCGGTGGCTGCTGCTAAGGGCGGAGGTGGTAGCTAGGGACACGAAGGACGGCGGAGTAGCCATATGGGTAACTCTCTGGTGTAAGCCTTACTCAGAGACGGAGCGCAATAGCCCGGTGATAGTTTGACTTCAACAGAGCAAGCCGCAGCAGAACAAATTGGTTCAAGCAATGGGCCTCATGATTAAACACATAAACAAAGTCTGCCTCAAGTGACTTTGTCATTGTTTTTTGGAAAGGTTAAGTTTGCCCAGGAGTGACTTTATCTTTGTTATACTCAAAAGAGTTCAGCTGCTACCAAAAACACTGCCATTCGTGATGTTTGTAATTGGTGTTTAAGTAACTATGAAAGCTACAAAAGTGGCTCACAGAGTACGACTATGACAGCATGCCTTAACTATTGACTCTGAATCGTGACTTCGCAACACAGTTGTTACTTTGACTGCCGCCGAGTTAGATGTTGTTGATGCTTATGAGGTGATGAGCAGCGACAGCGATGACTCAGCGTTTTTAACTGATTCAACGGCAATCAGACTTCCAGCCTCGGCACCAAATACTATATCTCACGAGACGAGGACCTTTCTGACTAGTGGTCTCGCTGCTGACATATCACAGTACGACAACTGTTGGTTGTGATTCTTAGTACGAGATTGACTAGATACTCAAGTTGTATGTGATGCTAGATGGAGGGTGCTAAAATAACTGCATAAACAATTTGATCTCAAGCTAATTAGTTAGGAAAACAACGGGCAATTTCTAGGCCATAAAGACACTATGCTTTGCGAAGCGACAAAAGCAGCGTTGCTTGGTGTTGATGATTCGGCTAAATATCTTTCCAAACACAAACATGGGGTTCGGTCATATAGACTTTTGCAGTAATGGTCCCTGGTATCCCGTAGAGCATGAATGAGGTGGGCCAGTTTGATACAGTTGCAAATCTTTATGAAGATTGTATCACTCCATGAGTAATTCTGTGATTACTCCTGCTTTTTGATTGTCAACATCTTGAAGTAATAAACCCATCAAGAAATTAGGAACATACATTGGATCCTGGTAAAATCGGTGCCATTTTAGCCTTCTTATAGTGTCACCTATTGTGTCTGAATAAAAAAGGTGTCAGAGACTAATATTTGAAATTTAAATAACTGAATTATATTTTCTATTTAGTGGGTTCTGATGACACACTTATCATATTTATCCAGAATTAATTGTCGTGTATAAGTAAATCGAATTAGTAGGTGGGAACAAATTAAGTACCTAGCACCCACTATGTTTGCAAATATAATTAACTCCGGTGTTTAGAGGAGTTTCCCAGTGATAAATGAAGTCCCTGACTATTGTCTGTTACCCATCGGAGTACTTGCCCTCTGAAGAAAAGGTCAACATGTCACACACAAAAAAAAAATTACGAATATTGGTTTCTCTTGCTAAACATGTATGTAAAGTTAGTTTCATTTCGTTATGTGAACTGCCATGAGTCTGTATTAGATAATATATTATTTATATATATATACCCACCATTTATATTATGGAGAGAGCAGGAGGTTTCAGTGCATTTCCCTAACGTGTTCACGGCCAGAAAGTCGTGCGGGCTCACTGATGAAAATGTTAAGTATAGAAACAGTCTCGTGCTAAACTGGACTGAGATGCTTCATTTTTGCCCGTACCTTAAACATGGCCCCACCATTGTCAAGAGTGGAAAATTTACCTGTAGGAACGTACTCAAAAATATAATATTCCATAAATGGCTCCTTCTGATATCGGTAGCTACTTTAACGTACCATCGATCAATTTTTACAAGTGTCGACCTTTTCCAAATATCAATATATCGAACTGTCGCTACTTCCAATATTGATCGAGTGGTGAAATGGAGGTTAAAAGGGCCGTGACGTAGAAGAGAAGAGCTTTCGAGGAACGTTTGCAGGCGAGGCCAGTGGTGGCCTATGACTACTAAAGAGAGAAGAGAAAAAGGTGAAGCGTGTGGTGGGAACAACAAGAAGATCAAAAGGTTGGCCAACGAGAGACCGTAGCCTTGATGCATTCCCACTAGGTTCACTCTTGCTCTCAAGAAAGTGGATCAGCACCATTCCCTACTCAATGCATCGTAACGCTCAAAGATAGAGGTGCATGTATGTTGACTACCACAATTAAAACCTTCACAACGTTGAAATAACTCCTTCAACAACTAGAAGATAAACCGGAAAGCGTCCGCAAACAAGGAGTAAAGTGTCTAGCCCACGACTTAAATTCTCACGAAAGCACTGCTATTCAATAAATTACCCATATTGATGAGCACAGTGAAACTGTATAAGTACATCCGTCTTTCAATTCCACTAAACTAACTATATGCACTATTTAACTACACCCCCAACAACAGACCTAAAGCATACTCTGCTCCCTTCCCAAGCACTGATGCACCAGAATTCAGTGTAATTCCTGGTAAGCAAGGAAAAACTATAACTGACCTAGTTGCAATAATACCTGTATGTGTATGTAAATATATCGAGTGCGGCCACGTCGTCAATTACTGCAGCCAGATTCTTCTTGCTACTGTATGAGATGCTCCGGTGAACACGATTAAAAAGGAATGCAAAGCCTTTCAACACAAGTGTTACCACTGTTCATGTCTTCACAAAGCAGGCGACCGCGACTGCCAGAAACACATCAATCTAAAAAATAACTCGTTACCAATTAACCGCTAAGCCACACGGAAACCAACCGTTCAAATCTGACAAGACGAAAATCCAACTTGCCTGTATTATGCCAGAGCAGGGAAATTTACTTAAAAATCCAACCCCGTAGATGATACCTATAATCATTGGCACAACTTGCAAACGCGAGATTAACACCTCCCCCCGTCGATTAGATGCAACACTACTCCCCTAGGCATCTGTTAGGTTCACGGGCCTTACGAGTCGCGACTCAACCGGGAGGATGAACACCCATATTTCTCTTCAGACTCTCCACTTCTTCATCCTTCACTATCTCATTTTCTCCCCCATCCCGATTTACTCACCTTTTATTTACCTCATTTGCATCTTGTGTTAAGTTCAAATTTCTTTAAAATTGACTCGGACTCCTTCTTAACAATTCTCCTAATAGTCGATGCATACAAGAAAAACACACGTGCACGCACAAACAGATACGAGATACGCACACATACACGCACATTTAAAACATAACATACCGGTTCTATTTATTCTCCTTTCGGGTGGCAAATAACAGCAAATAGCGCTCATTCTTTCATGCAACCTTTTCTACGTCTACTTCCTATTGGGATTTCACGCTGTGCGTAAACTACCCTACACATAGTGTAGATCTTATGCTGGGATCCACGTTTTCTGTTGTTGGAGCGCGTAGCTTGGCACCTTAAGGACTACTGCAAATCCTTGGGGCTCTGAGGCAGAGTAGGTAGTGGGTTAATCCTCCTTACTGCCATCCGGGAAGTGCCCTGATCATATAGCCTCAGCACCTTAGAAGCCCCTATACCTCATGTGGCACCCGCACATACCATAGACGTTCGCCGCGTACAGTACTTTGCCTTTGCGAACATTAAAAGAAGAAAAATCAAGACCAACTTGATGCAGCACTGTTTGCTCGTTTGATATTCGGCGCCAGAAGGACGTTGGCTCAAGCACGCTAGAAAGCCTCGTCACTCTAATCTAATCTAATCTAGCAGCAACACTATCACACCAAGACCAACAATTGCTCCCGTAATAAAGGCAGCAGCCCTAATAATGAACCCATTGTTGCCCAGTTGGACTCTGCGAGGGATGATTCTCCCTCTGTTGACCACACAATAAGCCCTGCCAATACAAAAGCGAACAAAACAGAACAACGTCGATGTCTCGGATGACGATATCAAGTGCCACCGAGATAAAAGCCTAGCAACATTCTAAGAAAATGAGGCCCAAATCTAAATCTAAAACAGTCCAAGAACGGCAGTATTTTTTTATCAAGACGCAGACCGACTCGTGTTTATCAACAGAGACTTCGTCCGAGTTATCCAACTCTCATGTTGCATGCCCTTCCACCTAACATCTCGCCGAAAAGAACGATCCTCATCTTCGCGAAGACGCAAGGGGAATCTGCCACGGAGGACTCGTGCCTGAAACTGCTATGCAATCCACCACCTAAGCTGATCCAAATAACCCACCTGCTACTACTTAGCAAATTCCACAGTTCATAAAGCTCTCGACTAGATAAAATATTATAGATACAGACACAAAGCCGAAATCTCCCAGCAAAGGGGGTGGCAGACAGCAAGGCGCACCTCACACTCGCATACATGAGCTCTTTTGCGCTTCCAAACGCCTGCTTTACACCATCCATCCACCCAAACTTCGGTTTCCCTCTAGGCCTACGTCCACTTGCCTCTGACTTCAACACATTTTCCACCAATCTCCCTTCATCCATCTTCACCATGTGCCCGAACCATCTTAGAACACGCGAATCACCTCTGTCCTCTAACTTCTTCACCATCCCCGTTTTGATGCGAACCACGTCGCTAGTGAACCTGTCTCTCAACGACACTCCAGCCATGCTCCTCAAACATTTCATCTCGAGAACATTCAACCTTCTTCTCTACTCTGCTCTCACCTCCCCCAAATCTCGGCTGCCTACAGCACAATTGGCACAACGACACCCTTATACAGCCCTCTCTTTGCTTCCATCCCCAAAGTCCTACACCTCATCACACTCTTAAGTGCACCCAACACTTTACATCCCTCCTTCACTTCAGTTTCCACTAGTTCAGTTATCTCCACATGGGAGCCCAGATACTTAAAACACTGAACTTCCTCCATGAGCTCTCCATTTAGGGTGACACTAATTTTGCTCGCATCGACATTCCTCGAGCATCTCATTACTTTACTCTTGCCGACGTTCACTCGAAGCTTCCTCCTCTCACACACTCTACCAAACTTAGACACTAGCCTACATAGCTTCTCCTCCGAATCCGCAACCAGGGTTGTATAATCAGCAAATAGCAACTAGCTCAACTGCCAACTCCGCCCGTTTGCTTCCAACAGTTCCAAGTCACAACCCAGCACACTCGCGTTCACCTCCCTGACCACTCTATCCATATAGAGGTTGAACAGCCAGGGAGACATCACGCAGCCTTGTCTCAGTTCCACTTTCACTGTGAACCAATCACTCACCTCACTCCCCACTCTGACACATGCTCGGCTATCAGCATAGAAACTCTGCACCGCTTTCAACAGATGTCCGCCCACTCCATACAAACACAACACCCTCCACAGCGCTCCCCTGCCAATCCTGTCGTATGCCTTCTCCATATCCATGAAGGCCCAGAACACATCCTTTCCTTTGGCAAGGTACTTCTCACAGACCTGTCTCACTGCAAAAATCTGACCGGTACACCCTCTACCACTCCTAAAGCCACTCTGTTCCTCTCCAATTGCGCAGTCCGTTCAGTCTTTAATTCTTTTGATCAGCACTCTCCTGTACAACTTACCAACCACACATAACAGACTGATACCTCTCGTATCAGTCAAGTTCAGTAACCTCACCAACTATTCGACAATCGTTACTCCACCCATCTTCAGGCACTCGGTCGCAACGCCATCCAAACCAGGGGCTTTCCCTGCTTTCATCACGTCCACCGCCTTCTGCACCTCTTACCTGGTAATGTCCGCAACAAGTCTTTCTCCCAAAACTGGCATCCAAGCACCACCGCCCACAGCAACAATGTCAGCCTCTCTGTCATCCTCGACATTCAACAACTCATCAAAATACTCGGCCCACCTCTTCCGTACATTACCACTTTCCAACAACAACTGGCCGTTTTCATCTTGCACCACTTCCTCCTTTCCGGTCTCTCCCTTTCTCACCCTCTTCACCTTTTTCCAGAACATCTTTTTGTTCTCCTCAAAATTCTGGCACAACCGTCTGCCCCACCTGGCATCAGCGTCCCTTTGGCTCTCCTCACCACCCGCTTCACCTCGTTTCTCCTCTCTTTGTAGCTTTCATGCTGTGTAATAAATTGTATAAAGAGAGACTGAGTGAACTCAACCTTTATTCGCTAGAGAAACGTAGAGTCAGAGGTGACATGATCGGCGTGTGGAAGAATATGAAGAGAAAGGAAAACGTCGAGCGAGCAAGCCTTTTTACTTTAGATGCGAACGGAGTGACCAGGAATAATGGATACAAAATTGTTGGCAAGCGTTTCACACTCGATATCATGCTCAATTTCTTCACGTATAGGGTTGTCGAAGAATGGAACCGACTTCCCGCGGAAGTTGTGAACGGCAATACAATCGAAACGTTAGAGTCACGGCTTGACAAATTCTACCAAAATCGCCGCTAAATAGCTCCCATCTATAGCACATTCACCAATATATTCGTGAAAAATGGTGTCCGACGTTAACACCCATACGGTTAAATTTGTGCCCGGCATTGGCACTAACACGGTAAAAAAAGGTGCCCGGCATTGGCACCTGCTCGTTGCAAAACGGTGTTCAGCAATGACGCCGGTCAGCATTGGTGTACCGAGGAATGAAACTGTGATAATCTCAGATCAACACCGTGGGTCGGTGGTTTCCTCTTCAGGTGCTGATTTGAGTTGTTTTGAATATCATCGTTAAATGCTATTTCCTTCGACAAACTTTCCCTTTCTTGATCTATTAAAACAGAAAATATAAAGACACAAGATGCTATTCTATACGTTCTACTGCAGAACTAATCTTCTTACTATCAAAAGGCAACCCAGTTTGGGACAAAAGTCCTGTGGTTGTCTTCTTACGCTTTTAAACACTTATAAACTGCTTAAACTGCTCCTCCCTCCCCTCTCAACACCCGTACATCCAACAGCCTCCCTACCACTCTCCTCGATATCAGCACAAAATAGATCAGCGCTCTCTCCACCACTGCACCACAGGCCATCCTTACCCATGTGTACTTGTGGATATTTCGCTTCCTGAACTAACTGTTTCCGACCACCAACTTCTGCTTCATACAAAGACCTATCAGGTTTTCTCCACTAAAATGTTACACGCTGAGAAATGCCAACACAAAGATCGGATACACAATTCATTAACAGCCGTGAACGCAGCAATCATAGAAGACCACGTACCCCAGACAGCGAGCGCTCGCGATCCAGAACCTCCCCTCCATCACAGACTCAAAGACATGACTTCAGATCATCAAGGTCTAAGTGTGAATCCCGTTCGAAGTGAAGAACACAAAAGATCGGTGGAACTGCCAGGGGCATCGGAACAAGAAACACGAGTTACTATCTTTAATTTTCACCCATAATCCATTGGACATAGGTATCCAGGAAATGAATCACCAAGAGACTGCCACCTTAACAATTCCTCGATACTCTACCCAATATGTACTGCTGCGAATTTTTGATGCTGCTCGAGGAACATTATTCAGATTTCGGCCAAAAATACTGACTGCACCAAAACTGTCGAAAGTGTGAGATTTGCCGCTGAGTGCGAGGCATCCTCACGTTCGGCTACCCTTTCACAAGAAGCCTCGTTTATTTCTAGAGAGTTTATTTCACGATAAAAATCATCTCAAATACTACTCTGCCTAAAACGTTGCACAACACACACCACTGCTGTAGGTAATATGCTACGTGACCTCTTTATAATGTCCTAGGTAGGCTAAGCGGTCGAATTCTGCTGGATCCCGCGTCAGATCCCGCGTCACGCGGAGAGAAGTACGGAGATATGAGCTCGCAGACTTTCTCGCTAAACTGGCGTCTACCCATCAAGAACAATTCATCGCCATACACTACCGTGATTGGTTTTCTATCGTTCCTCCCATGTAACATCCCAATGGAATGACATGTGAGAACAAAACGGACAACAAAGGCTTTCAGTCACACCCTCTGTTGGATAATGGGAAACCAAAGTCTCCAATAGGAGAAACCTAATGTTCATCGCCCGCTTGTGCACGGGACACTTGGATAATCTATAACCCTAATGGACGTAGGCAAGGAACCAGACGCACCACCGTGTCCCTGTTGCCACCAAGTAGCGATCAGCGTGAGACAAGTTGGTAAAACGCACTGTTATCCCTGATCTCCTCCATAAATAGTCCGATGTAATGTAAAGGCTTTCTAACGCCAACAGTATGGAGCAGAATTTATTGTTTTTATCAATAGTCAGATGTTAGCGTTTGAACACCAACTGTTCATAGCAGAATAGATCGTTTTTATGGATAGCAAGGAGCTGGCCCCCTGTAGTTCGTTTTCGCCATTAGTTCAGTCAAAGATGAGTTTGTGTCTGCCTTACGTCAAGAGCTGCTCACCACCACACTTCACCGTCAAGTGCGAATTGTCAACCATTAGGCAGGAGGCTGCCACCATCAGCTAGGAAGCTGTTATCGGTAGCTACCATCAATTTCGTTGTGAGTCGTCGCTGTTGAGAACTTCTCTTGTTTCAGTAGAGCGTTCGGAAACTTTCTGGATGCAAGGTTATTCCTGTGATGCCAAAGTGAGTGTTGGGAGATCATGTGTGAACGAGCAACACTATGTATAGATTAGTTTGCAATAGTTTCGACAAACAATGTGCATTTAGCTTGAACATTTCCTGAACCACCAAAGAGTTAGCTGAATAAAATTACGCTAGGATGGCTTCGCGTGCTCATAGAGTTCCGCATGACTGCTGGCATATTAGGCACAATTGTCCGCTTGTGTACTATAATTCTGTTCACATCGTTATCTCGCAGTAATTATGCACGACGAATTTGTTACGTGTTGATAGAACGTCCAACTATAAGTCATTTCAATGTGTGTTAGCAACCATTGAATACATAATATTTATTTACCATAGCAAACTGGTCGATGAGCATAGATTGTAGCTTTGGTATTCAATTATTTGCTAACTTTTAATCATGCTTTGTATTTCCTGTAGGCGAATGCCATCAATCTCTCCTAAAATGCCAGATGATCGACGGCATTGGCAATAGCTGCTCAGCGCTTTTACATGACGATTTATACACGTATAGATAGTAGTACCATCAAGCTGTGATTTTAATTGTAAATTGTTCTGTAGCATGCTCGTCTAATCACATGTCTTGTTGCAGTATCTTTTAAGATACCCTTTCCAGGCTTTTCAACTCGAGGCTTCTATTTGCAGGCGCAGTTAAAACTTTGAGCTGTTCGTACGGAAGAAATTCTACATTATGACATCATTTTGTTGAGGAATAATTTTTTTCAGAAGAATTTATTGGAATATAAAGTGAATTTGAAAGATGTAAGAGAACATTTAGAAATGTTTGTCTTGAGTAATTGAATCGGCTTGTTGCATTTACGTTGTAATAACTTGTATTGGTTCTAGCTACATTGCAGTATGTTGTAGTGTGGCTGATTGTAGCTCATACTATTTTTTTCTACCCAATATTTAGTCCTAAGGGGACTAATGTCCTCCGCCTTACTAGTTTCTAGATCATATCACGATTAAAACAAATTCTGGAACTCCCTTTAGATCACCTACTTTATCTAACTCTGTAAACAAGGTTCGAGGTGACCGCTAGTGCAAATTCGAAAATGAACTGAGTTTTGTTTGTACAGATACAGATACTAGGCCGCATCCCCCAGAAAGGGGGGTGGCCGACGGCAAGGCGCACCTCACACTCACACAACTTAGCCCTTTTGTGCTAAAGGGTCCGGCCGGTAGCCCCTCAACTTACACTCTGGGTCCCGAGTGCAGTCCGAGGAACCGTTGTCAGCAGCAGGGCCCGACAGTTTTCACTGGTTTACCCCCGCCGCGTC
>SDVV010037510.1:0-10830 GCA_016164225.1 Gammarus roeselii
TTTGATATAAAAAACTGCACCAATTACAAGATTTTACTCTAAAAAACAAAATGACAAACATAAATTTTTATGAGCTGCTTTCGATTTTTGAATCCCTAAGAAATGTGTGCTTTTTTTCAGTTGCATACGCAGAGTTTTGTGTGCAATGTATTTGCTGAAGCCAATATTTCCAGCAACTCGTTAAAAGAAAAGGGGAAATCTTATGGATTTTTTTTTATTTTTCTTGGAAATTCCGACAACATGCCAAAAAAAAGAATGATATTTGCTTTTCTCTCTTTCTCTAATGTTGAATCTATGCTCGAATTTCTTGTTTCAACAATGTTGGAGATGATGTCTTCCCGTATTCGAGAATGATCATTTTTTTGTGCACAGGTGAACACGACTAAAAGACAATATATCTTGGGAATTTTAAATGCAATAAGTATCGCAAAATATTTTATATATGATCATAAACAGTTTACAATAATTGGTCGTTCATTCCTGGATTGAATGCTGTTTCAAAACATACTATGCCGCAAAATGCATAAAAAACTCATGAACTCTGATTTCGAGTAATATTGAAGTCTATCAATGGAGTAACAGTTTACAGTAAACTATTATAGAAATTTAATGGATCGTGGAGTTCCATCGTCTAGAAATGGGATTCATTATTTTACTCGACCAAGTCTATTCTCACTAATAGTATTGAACATTTTTGTGACGTTGCAATTTCCTCTAGTTATATTTTTCTCAGAATATGATCATCAGTTAATGATAACTCTTGTCTCTATAATTAAATCGAACGTTATTCTAATCACATAACTAGTAACAATTTTTTTTACATTTAACATTTCTTTCCGAACATCAAGATTGCACGAACAAAAAAATATCTTGAGATCAAGAAATACTCGTGGTTTTCAAGGTTAGTTCATGTACATTTCTGTGCAATAGTTAGTTACAGCCTGCCAAATGATTGTGTACGTTCAAGTGCAATCAATAATATATGACAGCAGAGCTATGCCAGAGCGGTGTAAGTTGACAATTCTTTTCAACAGAATGAGTAGAAATACCGACAACTAAGAAATCAGAAACATCAGATGTAGCAGCTCAATACCTTTGGCTGCTGTAGCCCAGTCTTATATCCATTGTCGATCCTGAAGCCGGCCAGCGGCACAGGCTCCATTTGAAATGCATACAGCGACGCCACAGGCTACGATGTCTAGCTTCTCCAAATGAAAGGAGTCTTCATTACAGCTGCCTAATACTGCCCGGTAGGAGCCACTGACCAAACTCATCAATCAGTTCCTTGTTCTTCAATTTAACTCACACACCATCAACGGAGCAGCCGAGAGATATCTGTATTAACATAATTGACACTAAACTCTTTAGACACGCTCCACTTTAAAAAATTTCATAGAAGTTCGTACTGGACGTTCATCGACGACCAATTTTACGTTTATTTTCAAAATGAGAAAACTTCTCTGTAGTACCACTGACATCATCCCTGCCTGTGGAATGTTGATAGGACTAAAATGTTTGCAGAGAATTAGTCGAGGGATTGCGTATGTTTTCGCGTGATTGCACTCATTTCAATTGATTATGTGTCAATTATCTTCAAGCATCATTAATTTGTTTATAAGTTATCGAACCCAATTGAGTCTTGGTGCCGTTGGATCAAAGATGTACTGGCGAAAATCAATGCACACCAAATTTCGCTGCTAATCTCAAAATCCTTGTTTGAAATGAATACCCGGAATGAGAATTGGTTCAGGCAACCCGGATGTGGCAGCTACTGGATCTCGTCGTCTGTATTTCTGTTGGGAAACGTCGGTATTCTCAGTAACTTGAAGAGCGAAAATAATAAATTTCAAGTATAGTGTCCCCAACGGTTTCGATTCAGATGACAACAAAAATGTAAATAGGTTATTATATTGTTTTTTTCTTTAATCTACAGGACACATGTATATCTGTAAAAAAAGGTAATCAGATTAATAAAGCTAAAGCTATTTTAACAGTTAAGATAACACTTAACACATGCAATTCCCGTTGGGGGACTATCTGGGACAATATTGTAATATCTTTCTCTTCAAAGTACACCAACAAAATACAATGATTGTCTTTTGGTTCCTGGGCATCAGATACTAACATTGATTTTGCTTAAGACACATCCTGCACATCCTGATCAGCTTAATTCAAGGCTTGTGAGCATTTGGGAGATGAAGCTGCCCAACGCCTGACCAAAGAAAAAGTCAGGTGAGCTGTTTCGAGCATCTACCGTAGATCAAGACCCAGCCTCTCTTCAATTTGGGAGCTCATTCCGAAGCCTAGTTGTTGTGAGTGCCGAGCAGTTTTTAAGAAGTGACGGAGGGAAATTTCCTGATGTGTCAACAAATGTTTCAAAATATACACTTTCCTTCAGTCAAAGTCTAAGAACATAATATACAGTCAATGTAGTCTGCTATGGAAGCGCACATGATTTGCTCATAAAGTATTTTTTAAAGTTTTGTTCATTTGGATCCTCTTTGCATAGGACGGCCACAAATTGAATACCAAGTCTTGAAGTGATCGCATTTAGAAGGTATACCGACTGACCTACGAAGAGAACCCGCAAAGCTTGAGACGGCGAGAATTCATCAGAATCAATATTACTATTACTGATGACCTCGCTGCTCAAACAATTGTAAATCTCCTCCTTTTGGTACTCCCCTCACGCGCTTGCGCCCTGAGTTGGTGCAGCGAAGTGATTCCCGCAGCATTGCTGCTGTAAACAGTATTATTATTATTATTCAAAAAATAATTTCCGTCGTCTAGCAATGCATGATTAAGTCTTAAATCTATAATATTAAACTGCGCGAAGCGAGAGATTAAAATGAATTCGTAACAGCTCATTTCCAGTCAGATGCCGGTTTGTTTCGCCGGTTTGTTGTTCACGATGCATTATATGAGTTCAGGACATATGTTATTGATAAACTTATACACGAATATTTGTAAGTAGAAAACAAATACAGAAAAAAGTTACCTCAGTTGACCTCTAGTTCCCGATATATAATCATACAACCAGTATTAGTATTATTAAATAATTTATTTCGATCGCCTGGCTATGAGTTTTCAATTTTTAAATTTAACACGAAGAACTTACATACACTCACGCACTCTCGTGCCTTTGCATAGATGGTCGTCGTCATAGCTAGCCCGGTATCAATCGTGTCGACGGTAAGAATCCTGACGGCGTTATGTTTTTCTCGTTCTCTAGAGGTAAAAATCATTGTTGGGGATGCATCTGCTTAAACTCTCTTGCGCAGAGGCTGGCGCAAGATATCAGCAGCTGAGAGCTAAAAACGGAATAGATATCAGCTTCTTTGTAACTGTAACCTTTTGGAGCCCTTCGCTGTCGAGACGACAGGCATTTTTTGGCAAATTCAGCAGCCTCCTAATCCGCTACATCGGACAAATTTGGTCGCATGGGAAGCGGAACCTCCTTCATGCACCTCTCTCTGCACTCTTTGTTCAGCCGCTCACTCCTGAAATAGGCACCTTTGTGCAGCCGCTCACTCCTGAACAAGGCCACTGTGTGCAGCCGCTCACTCCTGAACAAGGCCACTGTGTTCAGCCGCTCACTCCTGAACAAGGCCACTGTGTTCAGCCGCTCACTCCTGAACAAGGCCACTGTGTTCAGGCGCTCACTCCTGAACAAGGCCACTGTGTTCAGCCGCTCACTCCTGAACAAGGCCACTGTGTTCAGGCGCTCACTCCTGAACAAGGCCACTGTGTTTAGCCCTCACTCTTGAACAAGACCACATTGTTCAGCCGCTCACTCCTGAACAAGGCCACTGTGTTCAGCCGCTCACTCCTGAACAAGGCCAGTTCTCAACTTCGGAACATCTCCCTGACAAGGTTCGCATTACCTTCTCTACCTCAATACAGTCGCTTCTGTGTGCACATTTCTTATATTTTTATCCTGAAAAAAATTAATGGCCAGCTGTACCTGCACCTTCAATGCAGTCGTTCCCAGCGTTCACATTTCGCACTAACAAAGTCAGCACAGGCACTGCACCCGCACCCTCAGTACAAACGTCGAATGAGGGCAGCTAATAGGCGTTCGTGCATGTTTGCACCCGAAGAGTGATACAAGGGATGTGATCAACCATGAAAATTCCTGCAATTCCTATCAGGCTAGAATTAACATTTTTTTCAAAATTCTATCAATCTCATCATTGAACCATCTTCCTTGATATCTGACAGAACTTTGCATACGTGCGCGCATGGCATACTGACAATTGATGACGTTCAGTTTTGATTAATTTCTCATCTGTGGAATATACGAGAACAAGTTTTATTTGTCTTCAGTAAGTGTCATTGAAGTGGTTGCAAACAAATTTTTATTTTATACTGAATATCTCATTTTCTTATCAGTTCAACTACCGTATCAAATACCTGCAATACATATCCTGTTCGAAGGGATCAGATTGCTCATGGAGGCGTTATGAGCCGTTTTCCTATCTATTGATAAGGCGATGCCAGCCTCATGTATATAGCCCACGCACTAACGTCCTACAGTTCCAAAAAGCATACATCCAAATCCCGTAACGAATAAGTGACTACCATTTTCTCGATGATACGCCTTGCTTGTAAATAAACCGTTTGCCAACAAAAAGCATGACGGTCTTTGCTCCTTCTGGTAGTAATTTCAGTATTGCAGGATATTACAAAAATAGGGATGCAATTAACGACATTTATACTGGCCTGGTAAGTGGAACCGCCGCAATAGAATATGTTTATTTCCCATTTTGAACGGCTGTTGCCTTATTTTTATAATCGAGCTGAAAATAGAACATAACTCATGATAGATTCAGAGAGTGATTTTATTACTTCCTGATGATATGTAAACACAATGCATGTGCATGCAGCGAAAGATTTAACAGGAAAAAATATTACTTCTCAACCAACAGGCATTTCGGATATTCTCGAGTGGATGCGAAGTGCAGAGAAGACTAACCACGAGGGATTTTCAGCTGAGGTGTAAAAGAATTTGGACGGAAACAAATTAATACAATAATTTTAGCGCAACCATCGTTCAAGAAATATTTCAGTCGTTCCTAAATAGCTATTGAGTTTTCGTATCATCTTAATTCGCATCCCGCCATTCAATACGTTTGGCTTACGAATAGAGTTGTTTCGTTCAATATGGCTAATCATCAAAGCCGTCCCACTGGAAATGAATATTTCTCGTGATATAACCATTATTATTTGTTTAATGTATGGTTATGTGAATGCATTTGATAATTCAACTTCATTCGCAATAGGTTATTGTTGAAGGAACGAATAACCAAACAATGAATGAATGAAAGCTACACTCTGCCCGATGTCCCCAGTATCCCTACTACACGCCGCACTCAAACTGCCCAATGTACCCAGTATCCCTACTACACGCCGCACTCTAACTGCCCAATGTCCCAAGCACCCTACTACACGCCGCAGTCCAACTGCCCAATGTCCCCAGTATCCCTACTACATGCCGCACTCTAACTGCCCATGCCGCCAGTATCCCTACTACACGCCGCACTCTAACTGCCTAATGTCTCCAGTATCCCTACTACACGCCGCACTCTAACTGCCTAATGTCCCCAGTATCCCTCCTACACGCCGCACTCTAACTGCCCAATGTCCCAAGCACCCTACTACACGCCGCACTCTAATCATCACCAAATTGCGTAAGCTTTTTTCCTCGTACCCCAATATCGCCTTACCTTGCATCAAAACCCAAACCGTGGTCTCCTGCTTGTGCACCAAATCTTTGCCTGGAGCTTTTATTTTTTGTGTTGTAGTTTTCTGACATCTGGACATGATTTACGGTGTCACTCAGACGCAAAAGTAGAATCCTCTTGCGCCTCTGAAGACTGGTTTTGGCTCTCCTTGGCAGCGGCCGGACCAAGTAATACTTCCTGTTAGTCTGTGCTCCTTGTTGACAGTGCCGGCCGTAGAGTTTCGGCGAAATATAGTGGTAGTCTCTTATAGAATGTCTCAAGACTGCTGTAAAATAGTCACCCTTCTCGAAATGAGTCGAGAGGGCTGCGGATATTCCAAGGTATGATTATCTAGTGGCACAAAGAAATTGAAATAATATTTCTCAATAGTGCAGATTAATAATATTATTGATGTCCGAGTTTCGTTTCTTTTTTATTTTGTTCAGTGATGTATGAGTTTACCAAGGAACAATATCCGAGTATTGTTCTGTTCTTTTCGTAGATCATTTCTAGTGACAAGATACACATAGTTTTTTATGTGGATGTATATATCTCACGTCAATTTTTGGACGCGACGAACAATATAATTTCATATTAGGTACCTCTCATGAGTGAAGAACGACCATGTAAGAATCAAGTATATATTTCTATGCTCATTGAAATTCAATGTTTGTGTTCCATAATACACTGAAAGTTTTGGCCCTTCTGGAGCTTATACTACAAATTAGAAGATCGAAACCTAGTCTGCTTATGTTTCACATTGTTTTTCTTCGTGAGTTGAATTTGTGAGCGAGCAATTGTGTATTTGTTTCAGTCGGGTAAATTGATAAGAGAAATAATTGAAACAGCTCATAATCCTTTCTGTCATTTCTCCTTTCATTTTTTTATACTTATGTCAACATCCACAAGAAAAACATTACCCAGCCTGGAAAAGGATATGCCAGGATATCAGTATGTATAAAATAATATGTCGGATAATCACTTGGCTATTTTCGCATAGATTTTATTGTCCAATCAAAGTCAATTGTGAATTTTGAGAGAGAAATGTCCACTGTACCCGACAAGCAAACATCATCTCGGTGTCACCGTTTATTGTCGTACCAATATTGTCGACTGTCAACCTTTCATACAGTTCATTGGTGAACAGTACTGTCGACTGCAAACTGTTTTACGTTACATCGTTGCACAGTACAGTCGACAGCCAACCTTTCTTACGGTTTCTCGTTGAACAGCACAATCGACTGCCTATCTTTATCATTGGAGGAGTGTGTTTGATTATGTTCAGCTGTCAACACTTTTTCACAGCCCGTCAACGTAGCATCCTACCCAACAATGATCCCATATCAGGGAACAACTGTTAGGAAGTCTACTGCCGACCTTTCATGCCCCAACTACATACGTATATGAAGAAGTGCAAACTCATGTCACGAGTCGCACATGCCATCTTAGCCGAATGCAAAGGTTATTGTCGTGGGATTCAAGCTCATCATCTGATTTGTTTTATCTCGGTACAAATTTATTTTCCGTCAATGTTCCTTTACCACTTCAGCAGTCATTGGGTGTTTGAAGGCATCTGGTGAACGCATGCAAACATAAATTCAATAATGGACGTCGTGCAGAGCCACCTCACATCTTCCAGTAAATGAAATATAGCTTCTGTTGACGCTGGACCCTTCGTAACCAAGTTGACAACACGACTCAGGATCCACAGCTTGGTTTTTCTTTCACACTAACATTGTATTCATAATTCATTTGTAAGCCCCATGCTAGCTTGCAAATCAATGTCTTTCGACCTGGCAACGATGGTAAAATTTGATGACGAAAAGTTATGTTTAATAAAAACTTTAAATGAAAAGGTGAAATAAAAGCGAAACTAAAATTGTTCTACTCGCCGTGAATATTCGATCTTTATCCCTCGTATCATGTAATGGAATGACATCGTCACATATTATGTCCGATTAGCGGGCATGGTTTGTCATTGTAAAATGTTGAACGCTCGCGACATGAGAAACATGAGATATGATAGGGACAGATAAAGACTTAGACCCAGAACAGGGTGATGGATGGCATAAAAAACACCAATTCCAAGTTCCCCGTTCCACAAAAGCCTTCTCCCAGAAACAAACAATGCCTTTCCTCGATGTATGGAGGCCAACACTTCATAACTTTTCTCATCGCTGCCAGGCTGGAAACTTTGCTAACTAATTGGTCTCAGCGAAAATTTCTATGAACTTGAACGTTCTTTTCGAGGCTTGCTTGGCATTATTGACGGTCATATGCCACTGAGATAAGAAAAACTTGCTTGAGACTAACAAAAATTGGTAAAGCGAGACGGTTGCTTTCTAATATTGTTCGTACGGGAGCGTTGACGGAGACTTAGCCTCCATTTTGCTGGAAGATGTTCATATTTAGGCGCCGCTAACACAGGCACACAAAACTAATGAATAATTTATGCACTTTTTAGAGTTGCCTATTCACTAAGTGTGAATATGCTACAAGTACCTTGAAGGTGCTTTACAACTCATATGATCGAAAAGGTAATATCACCGAGATATTCAGGAAGCAAATACAATATTTTTCCTTCAGAACTAGCAATCTGTATTAACTTGCGGGCAATTATTTAAGTAGGATATATTCTTATATTGTTAGGAGGAATTTGCATGACGGAAACCAGTTCCGAACTAAATAATTTTTTCTAAATAGTACAGATTATTTGTTATTAAAAGAATGATACTTCAACCAAGAAAGAGATATTATTATTTCTCCTTAGGAGAAAAATGCAATGATAACGGACGCTTTACCAAAGGTTTAACTCAGACTAATCTGTTGGGTGGCCGGCGATTCTCTAAGTGTTGATTGTCACTATTACCTTAAAGTTGACTTACAATCGTTCAATAGAAAGAGTTGTGTTATACAGTTATTTACGGAGCTTCTAACTAACGCTTCTTAAAGCTGAGTAACTGTTGATGTGCTGTTATACTGGTTGAGGTGTAGTTTAATGCTGAAATGCACAGTCACCAGCAAAAGTGGACGACTCGATTGTTGATCATCAGGATCTCCATGGTGCCAGAACTCTGACAAAGATCAAAAAGCCGTCTTTTAATTGCAAAATACGCTCTTCTTGTTGCAAAACCGCGCTAGTTGTGGCACTTACTACATGATTAGAAGTGCTAGAAGGTATACGTTTATTGCAGGTGATGGTACGTCGCAAAATGTCGAATGGAACACAGATACACGTGATAGAACATTATATTTTTGAGTGTGTGGGCAGTGATTATCTACTGTTATTCTCAAACTGAGTAGCTGATAGACTCAGGAAATGGAGCGATTTGTTCCTATGGCTATCATATGACAATTATGAGTTAAAAAACCTAAAACTGCTGAGGGGATGATTTCTGAGTGTGAGGACAGTGATAATTCATGTTTGGAGGCTGATAAATGGCAACACTTGTAGAAGGCCAAGCTGGTCGAAGGATACATTGGTGGAAGGTCACACTTGTGGCTGACACTTGTTGAAAGGCCTCTCTGGTAGGCGGTCGCAGGCCCCATTGGTAGTATGCCACACTGGTAGAAGGCCAATTTAGCAGGCAATACTGGTTGAAGGCCCAACTATGAAAGGCCACACTGGTAGAAGGCCACCCTGGTAGAAGGCAACCCTGGTAGATGGCCACCCTGGTAGAAGGCCACAGTTGCTGGAAGACTCACTGGTAGAAGGCCACACTGTTTGAAGACCTCACTGGTGGAAGGACCCACTGGTAGAAGGTCACCCGGTAGCCAGTCACCGTGGTAGAAGGCCACACTGCTAGTAGGCAACGATGGAAGAAGGCCACGCTGGTCGTTAAGTTCACACTAGTAAACTCTACACTGGTAGAAGGAGTCTACACTAGACAGAAAATATACGGCTAAACCTATGAGATAAATAGTTTTTGTCGACTCAAGCCTCAAAGGGGCGACAACACTGTTTACCAGGTCTCGACAGAAATTATACTAATGAACATTTGCAACAATTTGTTCTGTCACTGAAGTCTTCGACAATGCTGTTTAGTATGCCATGACAGCAGTTGTACTGGTAATCATTTGAAAGCCTTGTTTCTGTAGACTTAAGTATTCGACATCTTTGTTTGCTATGTCTAGACAGTAAATGGGTGCTACTCAACATTTGAGCAAATTGTTTCTGTCTTCTCTTGTCATCGACCACACTGTTTTCTACGTTTTGACAGTAATAGTACTGCTGAATATTTGAGATGATTGTTTCTGTCTGCTAAAGTCTTCGACCCCTCTGTTTATATGACCAGACATTAATTGTACTGCTAAACATTTGAGATCATGTTTCTGTTTTATCGAATAATCAACGACAATCTTTGCATAAAATATACTTATGAATATATATAAATATATATATATATATATATACAGGGTATTCCAGGTTTACGGGACCTGAAAGAGACTCGTATAACTCAAAAAGAGATTCAAAGTAGACAACTGTATTCATGATACATCAAATAGGATTTGAATCGAAATACCGTTCGTTACCGTTTGGTGTGGCTTAACTTCCCGGGAAATTATGGGCCCATATTTTTTCGAAGATGAACAAAACAGCGCCGTGACTGTTAATGATGAATGATATAAACAAATGCTTTAACACATTTTATTTCCAAAGATTAATAAGTTGGGTGACGGTTTTTTGTTTCAACAGGATGCAGCACCATATCATACGGCGAGATTATCCATGTCTTCATTAAAGATCCAGTTTCCGCATAAATTGATTTCCAGTTTCGGTGATGTTGAATGGCCCGCTCGATCGCCTGATCATTCCCCCTTGACTTCTTCTTGTGGGGATATCTGAAACCTAATGTGTATCGAAACAACCCAAGAACATTATACGTTCTTAAACAAATCATAACTC
Source organism: Gammarus roeselii (assembly GCA_016164225.1). Taxonomy (NCBI): domain Eukaryota; kingdom Metazoa; phylum Arthropoda; class Malacostraca; order Amphipoda; family Gammaridae; genus Gammarus; species Gammarus roeselii. Next base: position 10,630 of record SDVV010037510.1, read on the forward strand.
AGTAAATTGGTTTGATCACATCTCAAACATTAGCCAAGAGTGTACAATTAGCATGTAAGCCTATCAATTCGGGGAGTTATAGATCAGATCTTTGTTAAGGTAGAGGGAGTAGGCCGTTACTCCAGCAGGGCTGGAGGCGGTAGTAGTATGGTTGGATGCCACAACTTCTGGCGAGTGTTGGGGCCAGGGGTCTCCCTACTC